>PVKS010022807.1:0-33218 GCA_004027875.1 Aplodontia rufa
TGTAAGGTTGCTCAAAAATAAATTTAAAAAATTAAAAAAAAAAAAAGAAGTGAGATGGTGGAAAAGAAATGATAGATTTCTACTTGGTAAAAATGTAACATAACTTCGTATGTGTCACTACAGCTTCATGACACCCTCGATAGTCTAGAACTGTGCAGGTGACCCTGGTCATTCAAATTAATTAAAATGAAATGAAATAAAAAGTTCAGCCCCTCAGTCATGTTAACCACATTCAAATGCTCAGTAGCCACGTGTGGCTAACTTGTATTAGAGGGTGCAGCCGGCGACCTCTTCCTTCGTCACTGAAACTCCTGTGAACAGCTCTGGCTCAGAAGGCTGCTCGCGGCTCGCCTGGTGTCTCACCTGGCGGTGGTGCCAAAAGGCCTGGCTTCTCCCCAAGTGGTGGACATCCCAAAGGAGCAGACCTCTTCAAGGGTCCCACATGAAACAGGGGAAGGAGCAACACACCTGGGTTGCTGACCGGTCCTCAAAGCACAACACGAGGACACGGGATGAACCCGGTTCTCTCCGTTCTCCCCGAGGGTCTTCCTTAACCTTTAGGAAGAGGTGAGGCAAGCAGTAAGCTGCCACTCACCAGGCTCAGCCTGAACTCCCCAAACCCTGCAATCTTCTTTGACCCTGGATCCTTCCTCAGTGGCCTAGGCCAGAGCTCAGCACACTAGAGAACAGGGACCAAATCAGGCCTGCTATCAGATGAGGGCCAGCGAAGAATGCTACGGTTTGGATAAAAGGTGTCCCCCAAAATCTGAATATGTGAGACGATGCAGAAGGCTGAGAGGTGAAATGATTGGGTTGTGAGAGCCTCAACCCATCAGTAGATCCCCTGATTGTGAGTAATATATATGTAATTGTGAATTTTTCAGAATCAAATGATTGCATAAATATTATTTAGCTTCTGGGGGGGATGCATTTCTTGTTCTTTAAATTTAGTTTTTATTTTTTAAAGAGAGAGGGACAGTTAGACAGAAAGAATAAATTTTTATTGAGTTTTTCACGTGGCTTTCGTTGCTCGGACACTTAGCTGTGTTCGTGGTGCTGGGGTTTGAACCCACATTCACGCACATGTTGGGCAAGTGCCGTAACCGCCTGGCCACCACTCCAGCCCTGCATTTCTTGTTTTGAGAAGAGTCTATTCAGTTCATTTGCCCGTTTATAAATTGGGCTATTTGATTTTTTGGTGTAAAATTTTTTTTAGTTCTTTATATATGCTAGATTTTAATCCTCTGTCAGAAGAGCAGCTAGCGGGGCTGGAGCGGCGGCTCGGCAGTTACAGCGCTGGCCTGGCATGTGCGAGTTCGCGAGTTCAAACCCGAGCACGAGGTGCACAATGAAGTTTTGAAGCAAGGAAAGCCACATGGAAAACTAAATAAAAATCGATTCTCTCTCTCTTTCTCTCTGTCTCACTGTCCCTCTCTCTCTCAAAAAAAAAAAGAAGACGAAGAAGAGGAGGAGCTAGCAAAGTAGCAAAGATTTTCTCCCATTCTGTGGGTTGTCTGTTCACATTCCTAACTGTTTCCTTGGCTGTGCAGAAGCTTTTCAATTTGGGGCTGTCCCATTTATTAACTTCACATTATTTCCTAAGCTTTGGTGGTCTTGTTGAGAAAGTCCTTGCCTGTGCCCACCAGCTGGATTATTGACCTTACATTTTCTTCTAGGAGTTGCATAGTTTCTGGACTAATTCCAAGTCCTTTGATCCATTTTGAGTTGATTCCTGTGCAGGGTGAGAAATAAGGGTCTATTTCATTATTCCATGTATGGGTCATTAGTTTTCCCAGCACTGTTAGTTAAAAAGCTGTCTTTCTCCAGCGTATGTTTTTGGCATCTTTGTCAAGCATCGGAAGATTGTAACTGTGTGGGTTTGTCTCTGCACCTCTGGTCCACGGACCTGCTTTTATGCCAGTGCCATGCAGTTTTTGTTACTATAGCTCTGTCGCATAATTGGAAGTCAGGTATTACGGTGTCTCCAGCATTGCTTTGTTTGGCTTAAAATTACTTTGGCTATTCTGGTCTTTTACTCCAGTTTTGAAGTTATTTGGACACTTGGAAAGCATTCTTAAACATCCAAAGCAGCCGGGTTCCCAGACGGGTGTCAAAGGCTGCTCTGTAACATACCCGACGCACTCTGCCTGGAGAAACTCACAGCCACCCACCACCTCGGCAGCCGACACTGTCCGGCGCCCTGTAGCCCGTCTTGGACAGGCGGGCTGTCCTGCAAGCCCTCACCTTGCTGCACAGGACCCTTCCTTAGCGTGCAGGCCAAGGCCCTGAAGCAAGCAGCCAGCCCTTGGGGAGGGTCGGGGAGGGATTTATTTTTACACCAGTGGCAGAGGACAGAGATTTCCTCCAGAATCCTCCCTTTACTCACGCCTTCTCGCAGGAACTGGTCTGGTGGCCACCCTGGGTCAGCGGGTAGCCAAGAAGGGGACACATCCAGGCTGAGGAGTCAGGAGGCTGGGCCCTGAGGCCCCGGGGCTGGGAGAGAGCACCGCAGAGAAAGGAGAGGTTAAAGGAGAGCAGAGAAAAACTGGTTAAAAGAAAATTTGGAGTCAGACATGGTGGCGCACACCTGTGATCCCAGCAACTCAAGAGGCTGAGACAGAAGGGTGACAAGTTCAAGGTCAGTCTGGGCAACTTAGGTGACCCTGTCTCAAAATAAAATAGAAAAAGGACTGGAGATGTAGGTCAGTAGTAGAATGTGCTGGGTTCACACCCAGGAAAAGCGGTGAGGGCAGTGGGGAACGGGAGGGAGGAAGGAAGAGAAAAAGATAGAAAATCTAATTTTAGAAGAAGCACATTAGTCTATAAAGGTTGACTGTTAACATACTGTATTCCTATCTAAAACAGGTTCAAACCAGTTACTTTTTTATTGCAGATCTATTATAGACACATAAAGTCTCATTAAGTAAAAAATACAGTTTTCCTTTATACACAAAATTGCAGAAAAAGGCTTTAAAATGGAGAGGGAAAAGAGACAGTGCCAAATACCTTCCAGGTGTTCCTTCCTGGCCTTCAGGTAGTGAGTGATCAGGCTCAGCCTGTCCCTAGACAAACACTTCCCATCACTTAACAGAAGGAGAAGACACCAAACACCCCCAGGCTCAGGGTGAATGGTGAGATGCTCTGAGCCAGGACGTCATCCACAGGGTGGGCAGCCCTCTGAGACAGGCCAGCGATTCTTCAGTGGAAACCTCTGAAATTCTGCAGCCACCAGCACCAGTGCATCCTCTAGGGGCATGTGATGAAGTACAGGGACAGGAAGAACCTGCTTTATCACATAAGTGCCCTGATTTTTAAAGAAACACATTTGTAAGAAGACAAGAAAAGACCATCAGAGAACAGTTCATCCAACTGCAGGTTGTTTAAGCTTTCAGTACAAAAGTGATTGCCTATTGATCCAAGCGTAGGACCCTCCTCAGCAGGAGCACTGTTAGATTTCTTTTTCTTACCTTTTTTTTTTTTTAAAGAGAAGGACAGTGAGAGAGAAAGAGAGAATCAATTTTATTTAGTTTTTCATGTGGCTTTCATTGCTCCAACACTTCACTGTGTACATTGTGGTGGGGTTCAAACTCACGTCCCAGAGCATGCCAGGCAAGTGCCATATCTGCCAAGCCAGCACTCCAGCCCCAGGCCTGTAGGATTTCAAAATCAATCATTACCTTCTGTTTCAAAACTAAAACAGGTGGCAGTGGGGGGGCAGGGGTAAGCGAGGCACAGAGAGTATGCACCTCAACGGAGTGTCCTGTGTGTAAGTAAACCCAGCCTAAAGGACAGGATGTCATTTCAAACAGTAATAACAAAGCAAAGAACTCTAATGACAAAGGAATTTTATTTGGCTCCAACATCAGGGTGCATGAAAGAGATAAAAGTGATTCACAAGGAAAGGAGCAGGAGCTGGGAGCCTGGGAAGCCTTTGGAACCAAACAGGGTTTGGGAAATGGGAAGCGAGGAACTGCTGGTCTTCATTGCAACCTTACTCATCGCTCTTCTGAGGGATTTTTTCTTTTTTTCCCTTTGGTGGTGCTGGGGATGGAAGCAGGGTTTCTTGCACACCAGGCAGATGCACTACCACTGAGCTACATCCCCAGCCCTCATTTCTCTAACTTCGCATGTGCACTACACAGAGAAGAGACAGAAGGACAGACGCTGGCACACAGGGCTTCCAGGATCTGCTGCTGCCCCTTATGGAGTAACTTACCTGCTCTGCGCAGGTCTGCGGTCTTCAGCTGGACTCTGCAGACGCTTAAAGCTGTTCTGGGCCAGGTCAGGAGGTGCTCCAGGTGCAAAACAACAGAAAACAAATTCTAGACACCAAGAGTGGCTTTCCCACGACTTCGTGGTGGTAGTCAATGTGCAGGTGTCTTCTGATCTCTCCCAGGTCTATCTGCTGAGAATGACTTAATAAAAGTTTAATCTTAGATGGGAGCCTCCTACCCTGCCTCACTGTATATTGCCAGGCTCTGAAAAAATTCAAAACCCATGGGGCTCAATAGAGCTGCAGTGGAAATAATAGTATTTGGCTAAATCTTAAACCATGTTTATTAAGGTTACCTTTAAGAAAAAATGTGAATATGTATTTGCTTTCAGGCTCTGAAGTTTCATTGTTTAACTATTTTAAATATTTGCCTTGGTGCAGAAGCAGCTCTACCACCTTCTTCTCTTTCTTCTTTTTCTTCTTCTAGAGAGGGCGGGAGAACAGTGAGACAGAGAGAAAGAGAGAACCAAGTTTATCTAGTTTTTCATGTGGCTTTTGTTGCTTCATTGTGTACATGGTGCCGGGGTTCGAACCCGCGTCCTCACACGTGCCAGGCAAGTGCTGTAACCACTGGGCCACCACTGCAACCCCCATATACTTCTAAATAAAGCTTGCATACAAAGAATGAAGCAAACTGTTGACTATAAACCACTGTGAAAGAGGGCAGCTAAGACTAATTTTACTAAAACAGATTTAACTTACAGGAGAAAACAAAGTATTCTTTTTATTTGTTATCTGAATTCAATAATTAAATTCATGGATGACAAATGAAATCTGTCCCTATTAACACTATTCTGGACATGAAAAAAAACTGTTTTCTGAATTTGCACTTTGTTAAAAATAGATTATGTGCTTTTTTATAGTGCTGTTTTTTAAAAAAGGTATATTATTATTCAACAAATTATTCAACCTAATTACTTTAGTGATGATTTCCAAAATGATCTTGCATGAATGTAAACACTTAGGTAACTAGACATAATTAGTCCTTCCCTTTTCATTAGTGTTTCAAATTAAACTGTTCACACCCACCCCACCCCAGGAGATTGAGATTTATAATTACTGAAAGTATATGTATGTTCTTTTATAGTCTCAGAATTTACGTATAATGTAAATATTGTTTAGACTTAGAAATTAGCCATTTATTGGCTTAGAAAAACCATAATTTCACCTTTGTTTGGTACCAGGGTCTGAAAACAGGAGTGCTTTTACCACTGAGCCACACCCTCAGCTCCTTTTTTTTTTTTTTTAATTTTGAGACAGGGTCTCATTAAGTTGCTTAGGGCCTCGATAAGTTGCAGAAGTTGGCTTTGAACTTGCGAGCCTCAGCATCCCTAGCCACTGGAATTTCAGGCCTGCGTCCCTGCCTCTGGCCATAATTTCAATTTTGAGTGCAGCATTGAACAAGACCTGGACAGGTGGGTAGTGGTGGCTATATAGAAACAAAACACATGAAATGGTCAGAATAAAGGATGCCCTGGCTTCCCCAAGATGATGGGAAGCAAACACTCATTCGTTTTCTTTTTCAGACCCAATGTGATGGCTGGATTTGGAGTACCAATCCTGTATTCGTTTCTCTGTGGGCTTTAGAAGCGATAGGCATGGAATAAATATGGCTCCTAGTGTTCCTTGGGTCTCTGCTCAAGAGAAAGTTCTCCCAAGTTGGCAATGAACACCCAGTGCTGCTGGGATGGGTGACCAGGCCTGTTGCAGGAGGCTGATGGTGCACCTGCTGCTTAGCTGGGCAAGGAAAGGAAGCAGGGGTCCCCTGACATTGTGCACAGTGCCTGGGTCCAGGAGGCACTCGATGTACCTGGACTGAACGGAACGGTACCAGCAGCCTCTGAAGAGAAGAGAGGACGAGGAAGTCTGTGCTTCTGTGAGGGAGGCGAGATGCAGGGGGGCCTCCCATGAGGCGGCCCCCTCCCCTCCTGGTGGGGAGATGCACATTTAAGTGCCTGGAGCTGGGAAGAAAGCCATCCAAGTCTGATTGTCATCCAGGCCAGGACAAGCAGTCAAAAGAAGAAAGGAAGCAGCAAGTCTGATCAGGAGAGAAAGATGAAGGAGATCTTAGATGTGTGCATCTGCCTAAGTCTGTAAAAAAAAATAAAAGAGTTCATCCTTGTGCCTTCTCATGAACCTAAGAATAAGGAAACAAATGAGACAACATAGGAATGACAAAACTGATTTAAAAGGGGAAAAAAAAAGGATTTTGCTATGGTTTTCATAAGTGCCACCTATAGATCTATGTGCTAAAGATTTGGTTCCCAGCCCATGGTGGTATTGGGAGGCAGTGGAACTTTCAACAGGTAAGGTCTAGTAGGAGGAAGTTAGACCACTAAGAGTATGCCTTTGAAAGGTACATTGGGGGCTGGAGCGGTGGTTCAGTGGTTAAGGCACTTGCCTGGCATGCGCAAATACACGAGTTCAAACCCCAGCACCACATGCACAACAATGTTCGAGGAATGAATGTCAAATGAAGGACTAAGTAAAAAATTGCATCTCTCTTTCTCTTTCTCTCACTGTCCCCTCTTTCTTCATAAAAAAAAAGAAAGAAAGAAAAGGTACATTGTGACCTTGACCCCTTTCTCTATCTCTCTTGCTTCCTAGAAGCCATGAGGTGACAGCTGACAGCTTTCTGTGTTATGTGCTTCCACCCTGATAGGCTGCCTTACCACAGAACCCAAAAGGGGTATACCTGACCCCTAGACAGAAACCTTTAAAACTGTAAGCCAAAATAAACCTTTCCTCTTTTTAATTTGATTGTCTTAGGTATTTTGTTGCAGTAATGGAAAGCTGACTAACTCTAAGTCCAAGAGAATGCAGGAGCAGATGAATATAATCTTTGAGACTTACCATGAAGGGCAGAAAGGCTAGTGGTGAGTTTTGGTCAAAAACTGCAGAAAAGAACAGAATAGGTTCAACATGCTTTAGATGAAATGTTATTTATTTATTTTTGAGACAGGTTCTCCCACTATGTTGCCCAAGACTGGTCTCAAACTCCTGAGCTTAAACGATCCTCTCTAATGGTGGGACTTCAGGTGCATACCACTATCACTATGTCTGGATATGTTTTGGATTTTTTTTTTTTTTTGAGAGAGAGAGAGAGAGAGAATCTGCTTTATTTAGTTTCTCATGTGGCCTCCGTTGCTCCAAAACTTCATTGTGCATGTGGTGCTGGGGTTTGAACCCAGGTCCTCATGCATGCCAGGCAAGCACAGTAACCACTCAGCCACCACTCCAGTCCTGTTTTGGATTCTTAAGTCAAAGGCAAAGAAGATGATTTAAGTTTCCACTGTCAATGATACACAGGAGAGTACAGTGTGATGCTTATTCGAGGCTTTAATCCTTAATTAGATTCAGTTTGTTACTGATAAACATAAACCTTCAAACTGTGCCTGTAAAGAAAAACATGTGTTTCAAGCCATATCTCTATGTCTCCGGTGATAGTTCTAAGATCAATCTACACTTTTTTTTTTCATCAGAGAAAAGGACAGTGAGAGAGAGAGAGCAAGAGACTCAATTTTTATTGAGTTTTTCACATGGCTTTCATTGCTTTAACACTAAGCTGTGTACGTGGATGCTGGGGTTCAAACCCGTGTACTCCTGCATGCCGGTCAAGTGCTGTAACCACTGAGCCACTGCTCCAGCCCCTACACTTATTTTTTTTAAAGAGAGAGGGACAGTGAGAGCGAGAGAGAAAGAGAAAGACAGAATCAATTTTATTTAGTTTTTCATGTGGTTTTCATTGCTCTGAAACTTCCTTGTGTAGGTGATGCTGGGATTCGAACCTGCGTCCTTGTGCATGCCAGGCAAATGATGTAAACCGGTGAGCCACCGCTCCAGCCCCAATCTACACTTATTTTTGATAGACTCATGAAACATGATTATAGTGCAAGAGGAACGTTTCACAATAGACGGTCAAAGAGAATACAAAATGGAGAACCATCGTCTTTAACTTCCTGCAGGACACAAGTGAGGCCCAACTCAGAGGCAAGGTGAATGATCTCCACCCCAAGGCCATGATCTCACAAATGACAACCCATGCCTGCTGTATATTCCCTAAAAACACAGGTGCGCTGGGCTCAAATATAAAAGAAAGGCAGGTTACTTTCAACCAACAAAAGAAAAAGAAACCTATGTCACCCATCAGTTATTAGGTAGATATTGTTTATTTTTGTGTTTTACAATTGGGGATTGAACCAAGGGGTGCTTTACCACTGAGCTACATCCCCAGCCTTTTAATTTTTTGTTCTGAGACGGGGTCTCACCAAATTGTCGAGGCTGGCCTTGAACTTGCAATCCTCCTGGCTCAGCCTCCCAGGCTGCCAGGACGACAGGCGTGTACACCAGGCCCCGCTTATTATGTAGATACTTTTATGCACCTCAGTTTCAAGTAAGTGAAGGGTAAGACAGTATTTTTTTACTTATTTAGGTAAGTAAAGCACAAGCTGTTATATATTTTTTTAAATCATGCAAGTCCCACAGCTTATTTTCAGTCTTAGACACGTTGAAAACATTTCACGCCATGCTGTCTAATGGGCTCGGTTAAGGGAAACTGTAGGCAACTCTGACAAAGAGGAATTTTGCTTTTGAAAAATTGCACAATTGAATATGTGCAGATTTCATAGAGAAAGCGGGTGTGTGTGATTGGCACAATCCATCGAGTGAGCACCATGAGCGTCTTTTTCAAGACAGAGCATTTGCGTGCTATTGAACGAAGTCACTTCCATGGAAAGATCACGGGGGGAGGGATAGGAGATTGTTTTAAAGATGAGTCAATTATATTCTAAAAAGTGAGCCAATGCTCACCTCCATTAGATTCTAGGAGAGACCCACACGTATGATCATTATCTCCAAGGTCCGTCCCTTCTATAGACAGACAGGTGACACTGGAGGTAGCCAGCGTCAATCGTTCTAAAAGTGATCTTGAACCAAACTTGAACTCATCTCCTGATTCATTTCCTCATTCCCAGTCCTTGAGACTTGGGGACTCTTTCCAGGACTCTCCATTGGGTTGCTGCCGACACAACTGCCTAATACTTGCTTCAGAACCTGCAAAACCCTCTACCACATCCTCCATCCTTCATTTCTCTCCCCATTAATCCACCCTACACTCCATTGTGAATAATCTTATTAAAACAATTACTTCCAACAATGCCACAGTAACCGATTAGCTCGGAAGCTCCTTACCCTAGCAATCATAATACCGGTGAGACCTTTGGCTTTGACCTATAGGCTCTATGATTTACTGAGCTTCTTGCCAATTGTAGATTCTTGTGATGCCTGGACAATCAACATGTTTTGTTTTGTTTTATTTTGTTTTAAGAGAGAGGGGGAGAGAAAAGGTGGGGAATCAATTTTATTTAGTTTTTCACGTGGCTTTCATGGCTCTGACACTTAACATTGTGTACCTGGTGGTGGGGTTCGAAACCATGTCTTCATGCACACCAGGCAAGTGCCATAACCGCTGAGCCACCATTCCAGGCTCCTGGACAATCGACTTTCCCAACAATTTTCTTCCAGCTATTTGTTTAGGCCTTCACCTCAAGCCCTCCACTCAAGTAATGTTATTCCCTGAAACCTCCCTCTCCTCAGACCCCCAAATTGTGGCAATCCACCCTTCTTCATATGGATATTCACTTACAGTGGGAAAACCTCTTAGTGAGTTTCGTCTTCTTCTTATTTATGTATATATTTTATTTTGTTAGACCTCATGTCCTACAAATAGGAATTATCTTTTTTGTTTTGTTTTGTTTTGTTTTTAAAGAGAGAGAGATAGTGAGAGGGAGAGAGAGAGAGAGAAAGAAAGAACCCATTTTATTTAGTTTTTCATGTGGCTTCGATGCTCAGACACTTTGTATATGTGGTGCTGGGGTTCGAACCTGGTCCCTGCGCATGCCAGGCAAGTGCTGCAATCACTGAGCCACCACTCCAGCCCCAGGAATTTTTATTTAATTATGTTCTTTACTGTGCCTAGCACTAAGTTTTATGCACAACAAGCACATATTAATTAAATATTGTGATTGGAAAAACTGACAGGAAAAAACGCCTTTCTGGTAATTTAGGAAAATATGGATGATTGCAGAAAATAAACTCAAGAGAAAAATGAGAAAAGCAAGACATGGTTCATGTTTACCAAGCGACAGCCCACGATTCAAAATCGTCACAAAAATAATTCACACGGGACGACATGATTCAAAAATTAATTACCGTTTTGGAGCATAAAGGAATGAATTAGCCAACTAATTTATCACCACCGATCGTCTCTACATCAAAGTGACAACAGATTGAGCAGCGTGCCTTGGTTGGATTCCCTGGCGGCTGCGCGGT
Source organism: Aplodontia rufa (assembly GCA_004027875.1). Classification (NCBI taxonomy): domain Eukaryota; kingdom Metazoa; phylum Chordata; class Mammalia; order Rodentia; family Aplodontiidae; genus Aplodontia; species Aplodontia rufa. The sequence goes on from PVKS010022807.1 coordinate 10,604, forward strand.
GACCGAGGAGCTCCTGAGCCGCACCCACTCCAGTGGCCTGAGCTGTGGCTGACTGCCAGGACTGTGGCTCACGGGGCAGAGGCTGGAAGACATCTGGGGAGCAGCTTCTACACTTCGCTCCAGATGGAGGGGGAGAGGGAACGCGACCTCCAGTATCCCTCTCCACTGCCCAAGACCGCCCTCCAACTCCTGCCACTTGACCTGGCCTGGGAACGGGAAGGTGGCAAAAGGAGCAGGGTTGTGCACATCCAGCAGCAGCTGGGGTCAGTCACACCTCCAAAAGAAGCAAGCACAAGATGCAACTGGTCAGATGTGATGCTTGGTATGAGGGCTTTTTTTGTACCAGGGATTGAACCCAGTGCCTAATCACTAAGCCACATCCATATATATATATATATTTTTTTTTTCTTTTAAGAGAGATATGGAAAAAGAGAGAGAGATAAACAGTAAATTTTATTTATTTTTCCATCTGGCCTTTGTTCCTCTGACACTTAGTTGTGTATATGGTACTGGGGTTCAAATACATGTCCTCATGCCAGTCAAGTGCTGCAACCACTGAGCCACCTCTCCAGCCTCAGCCCTTTTTATATTTTACTTTGAGACAGGGTCTCACTAAGTTGCTTAGGGCCTCCCTAGGTTGCTGAGCTGGTTTTGAACTCGCAATCCTCCTGCCTCAGCCTCCTGAGTCTCTAGGATTACAGGCGTGCGCCAACGCACCTGGCTTGCTATGAGATTTGAGAAAGCATATCTAGCAAAGATCAAGGCAGTGATCCTAACTGATGCAGGATATTGTATAAAATGCTGAGGAAACAAGGCTCCTGTGCACGCCGAGTTTTTACTGCCTCTGGGTTCAAAATCAGCTTAAATTACTATAAGATCAAATGAATCCAGGGCACATCTAGATGCCTTTCAATTATTGAAGGGAAATTCCATCATTCTCTTCTGTAAAAGGAACTGTCCTCTTCTACCCTCCCATGCTGTGACTGACCTCATTTCTTCTAGTACTAGTCTCCCAAGGTCCAACCCAAATATCCTCCAAATGAGATGGAACTCTAATTTGATAAAAGATGGCATCTGCAACTAAAGCAGACCTCCGTAAAGGGGGTATCATCGAATAAAAATTCTCAGTCATCTTTTTTTTTTTTTTTAGAGAGAAGGACAGAGAGAGAGAGAGAAAATCAATTTTTATTGAGTTTTTCACATGGCTTTCATTGCTCTGATACTTAGTTGTGTACGTGGGTGCTGGGGTTTGAACCCGTGTACTTGGGCATGCCAGGCAAGCACTGTAACCACTGAGCCACCACTCCAGCCCCCAGAGTCATCTTAAGAATACAGATTCTCATACAGAAAAATTGAAAGCCCAGTCTGCCTCCACGCAGTGTGTGCAGCACATGCCAGGCACCTACGCGTCGGTTCTCATTGAGTCTGGGCTTCAGGGTTGCTCAGGGAGCACCTAGCTTGGAGTAAGTGTGCAGCCCTCCAACCGACCATGTGTCTACCTGCCAGTCTCTGCCAAGTACTGCAAAAGCTGACATAATCCAGAGACACAGTTAGCATCACACATGAAGTCTCTGCCTGTCCTCAAGCTAGGAGACAGAAGCAAACCAACAACCTAACCTGGCATGAAAAGAGCCAGCTAAGGGGCTGGAGCAGTGGCTCAGTGGTTACAGTGCTTTCCTTGTGTGCACGAGGATGCAGATTTGAACCCCAACCCCACGTACGCAATGAAGTGTCAGAGCAATGAAAGCCACATGAAAATAAAATTGATTCTCTCTCTCTCACAGTGTTCCTCTCTCTCTCCATTTTTTTTAAAGTGTCAGCTAATGGGTTGTGAATTTGGACCACCATGTGGGGACTAACAGACAAGCAGATATAACCTGAAAGGCAGGAGCAGTGGGGAAGGACTCCCAGAGGACCAGGGTGCCAATGGGTGTAAGTGACCCTCACAAGGTGGGCAGGTGGGAAAGAAAAAGGAAGTGTCCCAGACAGAAGAAAAAAAGAAGCCAGACAAGGGCTGAGCAGAATTTAAGCAGTAAGTAGGAAATGACAGAAACCCTTCTCTAGAGGGACTGTGCCAATTCTGTGGCACAGTGCATTAGCCTTCCAGCACCCGGGGCAGGGCTTCTATCTACGGTGCTCACGAAGCAGTTGCACAGCCTACCACTGTGCCTGGCTCTCCATGAACGTGGTACACACTCCCCACCCTCCAAAAAGAGCTTTTGTGTTTTCTGGTTATACAATTGATAGACACTTTGCAAAACACTTTAAGCAAGACAGAAAAGCTAAGGAGAAAATGACCTTTCCAAAGGTCCCTGCTACCTTCAGCCTGGTCAACTGGTCAACCCAACAGCGTCTTCTTGCAATTCCCAGTGCAGGGCTCCAGCAGCCCTTCCGGAGTCCCAGCTCCCCAGGACTTTCATAATGAAGTCTGGACACCTCATTTTTTTGGGTCTGTGTGCAATTTCATTGGACAAGCTAAAAAAGAGATAAAGCTACCTCTGCTCTTTGTCAATAGTGCGATCCGAAGGCCTCTCTTGAGTCCAAGCTTTCTGAAGCACTTGACAGAAGTACTGGAAAACTATTCCAGGTGTCCCTGCCCTGCTGCCCTCTGAAAAACAATAGTGCACATCTGTGTTTTCACAACCGGACAGCTGAGAAGCACTGAAAACTTTCAGGGTCTCCTTACAAAAAGGCAGGGGGAAAAAAAAGCATTTCTACAAGAACAGACCAGAAACTCTAAGTAGAACCTGGACAGAATTCTACCTGAGAATGTTGGTCTCTCTCATTGTTATTTTTATCCCTTTTCAGCTATCAGCCACCTTCCCCTACAATTCTTCAGTGCTGTTGGAAGCATGAAAATATTTTCTCAAATATTATGCAGTTATGTTTTCCTTCCGACTATGCCCCCCAAAAGCCAAAAATCAAATACCAGATCACACAGCACAGGTTACATTGTCTACTAAAAAGTAAAATGTCACTCAATAATCTGTTCTCATGGCTGGTGCCGTGGCGTACACCTATAATCCCAGTGACTTGGGAGGCTGAGACAGGAGGATCACAAGTTCAAAGCCTGCCTCAGCAACTTAGTGAGGCTTTGAGTAACTTAGGGAGACCCTGTCGCAAAATAAAATATAAAAATGGCTGGGGATGTGACTTAGTGGTTAAGTGACCCTGGGTTTAATCCCTGGTAACAACAATAAAAAAAAAATCTGTTCTCATTTTAGAATATCACTCTAGAATTATCTGCCCATTCATTTATTCTTTTTTTTTTTTTTAATAGAGGACAGTGAGAGAGAGAGAGAGAGAATCAATTTTTATTGAGGTTTTCACATGACTTTCCTTGCTCCGACACTTCGTTGTGTATGTGGTGCTGGGGTTTGAACCCGAGTACTTGTGCATGCCGGGCAAGTGCTGTAACCGCTGAGCCACTGCTCCAGCCCCTCCTTTATTCTTTCTGCTGTGATAAAAAGTACTTTCATGGAGTCACTGAAACTTGTCAAGTAAATCTCTGAGAGAGACAGATGGAAGAAATAGATTAAACCTTCGGGGTATTTGAAAACTTTATCAGAAGTGTTCATCTTTAAAAGAAAGATGCTCCTTTCTGAAGCCCTTCTTTATAATCTCTTTTTTGCAGCATTGGGGGTTAAATGCAGGGCGCCCCGCATGTTGGGCGAGCTCTCTACCATTCAGCTGCACCACCAGACAGGCCTCGTTATAAGAAGGCAGAAATGAATCAACAGGATCAGTTCCCTCTACTCCTAAACACTCCTGGGCTCCTGTGAGCAAGCAATTTTCCCCTGGCAAAGGCGTGCAAAACAGTGCACAGATGCTGGGTAATCTATTAGCCGTTGAAAGTAGTCCCCTTCGCTGTGATTTAACAGAAGAAAGGGGGAATCGGATGCACTCTGTACCCTAAATCAGGCATGCTACTGCAGCTCCCCAGACCTCCACCGATGCTTCTGCTCCACAAGGAACGTCCTGCCGGGGAGAGGAGCACCTGGGCAGACAGCAGTTAGCTGTGTCCCGCGGGAGGCCTCCTGCTGCGGGTGAAGGGCTGCAGAAGACTAGCAAGCTGCCAAGCTGTGGATCCCTCTGCTGCTCCCCTGTACAACTTGTGTTCTGGTTCCTGTGCCCATGCACGGCCTGGCAGACTTCCCCAGCAACGCCTTTGCCAGAGCTTGAGCCTCCCCTACCAGCCCAAGGATCCTGAGCGCCACAGCACAACCCGTCTCCCACATCGGCTGGACTTTTGTCTACCTCTTTGACGGACACTGGCCGTTGAATCTAGTGGCCAGTCCCTAAGCTACCAGCTTTCTGTGTTCCTGCCGGCTTTCCTCTAACTTTGTACTCTTCCTTCATTTCTTTCTTTAGTGCTGGGATGGATTCCAGGGCCTCATGCATGTCAGGCAGGTGACTGAGTGAATTCCTTAGCACCATCATGCCTCAGGTTCCTCGCTTGTATTTATTTATTTATTTAAAGAAAGAGAGAGGGACAGTGAGAGAGAGAGGGAGAGAAAGAGAGAAACAGCTTCTTTTTTTTTTTTTTTAAAGAAAGTGAGACAGAGAGAGAGAAAGACAGAATCAATTTTATTTAGTTTTTCATGTGGCTTTCATTGCTCCGACACTTCATTGTGTATGTGGTCCTGGGGTTTGAACTCGTGTCCTTGTGCATGCCAAGCAAGCACCTTAGCCACTGAGCCACCACTCCAGCCCCTCCTCACTTCTAAAATGTGGATTAATAATAGAACCTACGTTTTGGTGTTGGGAAGATTCAGGGACTTAATACAGGCAAGAAGCCCTTCAAATGGGGCCTGGTGCAGAACAGCCCTCAACGGAGGTTGGCAGTTGTCACCACCTCTGCCTTGAGGTTTCTTTCAGAAACCTAAGAAAATCTGTCCTTCAGAAGACCACCTACTGGTGCAGCCACACTAAGGCTCATTTTCAGGAAATGTTACCTGCGAGAAACTAGCCTCCATTAACAGTCACTTCTGAATTCTGTATTTCCAGGAGCTTCTGCAGTTGAGGAAAGCATTTTCCAATTCTGAATTATTAATTTAATCTGACACAAATCTCATCTTTAATGCAGGCAAGAGAGAGGCCCTGTCAAGGCTCACATATAGAAAAATCAATTCAAATACAGTTCAAGGAAAACTACTTTTATCAAATAAAGAGAAAGGTCCAAGGTGAGGGCCTTGAGCTGCCATAATGCTTTACCTGTTCAGTCACGTGGAAGAACGCCACCGCTAACTGGAAGGGGGAATGAACTACAGTAGCCTTCAAAAGTGATGCGTGCACTCCGGAATACTACACAGAGGTTAACATGGTGACGGAGAATAAGCCCCCTTGATGTACTGATGAGTGAAAGAAGCAATACGTCAGCTTGGGTTAAAAAAAACAACAGCAAGGGGAAATGGCTCCCACCCAGTTACTCGGGAGGCTGAGGCAGGAGGATCATAAGTTCAAAGCCAGCCTCAGCTAGGAAGGCCCTAAGCAACTTAGTGAGACCCTGGCCCAAAATAAAAAATAGAAAGGACCGGGTATGTGGCTCAGTGGTTGAGCTCCCCTGGGTTCAAAGCCTGGTACAACAAACAAACAAACAAAAACCACCACAAAAGAAGAGGAAACCTTGGGGGACTCTCAAAGTTGATTTTCACATGATTTCCAAACTCTTCCACAGTTCTATCCATTCCCCCAATAAAAAAATTAAACAACTGATATTTGTATTTGGCTTCAAAGTATTGATTTGTCTCGTAATAAAATAAATTTGCATTTGAGCATATAACAATGATTAGATTATAACACAAAAGAATGTGTGGGTGGCACATGCCTGTAATCCCAGAGACTAGGGAAGCTGAGGCAGGAGGATCACAAGTTCAAAGCCAGCCTCAGCAATTTAGCAAGGTCCTAGGCCACTTAGCAAGACCTTGTCTCAAAATAAAAACATAAAAGTGGGGTGAGGATGTGGCTCAATGGTTAAGCACCCTAGGGTTCAATCCCCAGTGCAAAAAGGAAAAAAAAATGTACAGAAGAAGAGAGTCAAGGGCCTGTCTCCAAGAACCCAAAAAGTGGGTTGCCCTCCTGGGACCGGCTGAAAAAAAAACACCCTAGAGGTGTATTTCAGTTACTAGAGTCCAAATGGCTGTGGAAAAGTAGAAGTTAAAGCGGAGAGGCTTAATGTGATGGACCTGAGCTGAGGGATTTCCCAAAAGCAAATATTAATAACACCAATTTCATCAAACATCCAAGTCCGCACTGTAAGAACGCATTTGCATTACTACGAAAGCTTTTAGCAAATTGAGCCATGACAATAAAATCTTACCTTAGCATGTCTTCCCCCTCCCGTAAGTAGCTCTCTTGGGGAGAATAAGAAGTCGGCAGAAAAGGTTTATGTGGCTTACTGCTAAAAATAAGAGGAGAGAGAGAGAACAACAAAGACAGAATTATACTTGAGAAGAAATTATTTCTCAAAATTCCTACATGAGTTTCCACAGCTCTGCTATACTCAAAGGTGATTAAATCTTTGGTTAAACTGAGTTTCAAAAACTCAAACAATGGCTTTCTTCAAGATTTTTTTTTAGCACCTCTACTCTATTTTCTAATATCTCTATCTATTTTTTTGCTTAGTTTGTGTGTCCTACTGCTTTTATGACAACTGAAGAAACAGCTTTTTCATAGGAAAAGATCATTATCATCATCTTTCACCAAGAGAAGGGGCTTTTGCCGAAAGAATCTGCTTTGCCCAACCGAACGGAACTAAACCTGGAAGCAGATGTGTGATGCTGGCAATATTTGGCTACTATAAAAATGAGAATTACTGATGTTATTTTAAACTTTTTTTTTTGACAGATACTCCACCAACATCACCACACGTTTTCGTGGATCACCTCCCACCTTTCCTACATCCAACACTGACCCCCACAGTGGAGATTATGAAAGAAAATTCCTCAGCGATCTGTGCATCAATTCCAAGTGCTAAGCCACCAAATGCATTGGACCCTCACAGCCACCACCCTCCTCATCGCAGCGCTGCGCAATTAATGAGGGTCGAAATCTAAGACAAAATGAAGGACAGGAACCTAAGAGGAAAACGTCTACTCCCAATTATTAGCTGAGCGGAAGAGGGGGCTCCGCGAGATGCGCTGTCAGGCCTTTGCACAGAGAGGGTAAGGAGGCAGTAGAAACTCTCCATTTCCAAGGGATGAGCACAGACGCTCTGCTCGACCCTCTTCTCCATGATTCTAGCCAAGTTTGAAGGCCACAAGAAGGAATAAGCAGATGGTTCAATGTGAGTGAGTCAAAAGGAACTTGCGTTTGCCTGATTCGGCTTCCTAGCAACTAAACTGAGTCATGCCAAGAAAGCCAGCCGGCTCTAAGGAGCGGCGCTGCAGGTATTGGAAACCCAGCAGCCGAGCAGAGCAGAGAAGACCTGGAGACCACCCCCACCAAGAAAAACGATCCTGTGCCTAACACCTCCCTTCCTGTTCTCCCGTCGTTCCAGCTCCAGCCCATGTGACTATACTGATGCCAACCACCTGGCTGCTCGTTTCAGGACAAACTTTCAGATTCCAATGACATTCTTTAAACAGCCTGGTGCAGCAGGTCCCTGGGAGAACGAACGCCCCATGCTCTCTCAATGCACTGAGACATTGGACAAAGGACTCCACAGGGCAAAAGGCAGCAGCCTTGCCACCTATGTTCAAATGCCAAGCACTGGCTAGGATGCCAGTCTGAGAAACACCCCTCCAGGAGCCATGGTGTGTTCCTGTTCTCCCGCTTGAAACAAGCCAGGCAGCCACTAAGAAGGCTGGCATTCCAAAGAGTGCACAGGATCACACTCAGGTAGGAATCGCCTTGGTGGAAGAACATAAACACGCACGTGGAATACGTCTCCACTAAAGCACACAGGGCCAAACCAAGGCCTGGACATCTCCAAATGCTGCAAGGTCCCCCTGAGCCCCGGTACGGCCGCTGTGTTTGCCATATTCTCTGCAGATTCCCTCTAACTGGTGGCACCCACTGAAACTTCAGTTCCTCTCCTAGTCACTTTGTGGGTAGTAGGTCAGTCACTGTTAAATAGCAAATACAATTTATAGTTGCAAATATAGCTTGGGAAATGAATACCTCATCCCAGGAATTCAATGAATGAAGATTTTTGTTTGTTTTAAAGAAAGGGACAGTGAGAGAGAGAAAAAAAGAAAAATCAATTTTGTATTTAGTTTTTCGTTTGGTCTCGTTGTGTGCATGGTGCTGGGGTCCGAACCCACATCCTTGCACATGCCAGGCAAGCGCGTAACCACTGAGCGACTGTTCCAGCTCCAAACGAAGACGTTTTGATGCATTATATTTAAGCAGAAAAACAACAGTGCAAGTTGGGCAATATCAACTTCTCCATACCCTTTTTGTGTGTGTTTGTTTTAAGAGAGAGGGACAGTGAGAGAGACAGAGAAAGAGAGAAACAACTTTATTTAGTTTTTCACATGGCCTTAGTTGCTCCAACACTCAGTTGTGTACGTGGTGCTGGGGTTTGAACCCGGGTCCTCGTGCTTGCCAGGCAAGCGCCGAAACCGCTGAGCCACCTCTCCGGCCCCTCCATACACTTTTTAAAGACAGATGAGGAAACTGAGCTCAGGTTAGGCGCGGCGCCCAGATTCAAATCCAGGTGGGAGGGACTGACTCTAAAGCCCTGGCTCCCTTTGATGTGGACAGCCCAGAAACTCTGGGCTTTACCCAGGAAAACAAAACAAAACAAAAGCAAGGCAGTGAGAGAAACAAAATACGAGGGAGAAGATGCTGTCGTTCTAAACTTTATGAAACGCGAATGCAAACAGGCATAAACAATTTCTCCCCTGAGAACCTGAAAAGCATGAGGGAGAGCTCCGAAGTGACACGGTGACTGTTCATGCCTCTCCTGGCCACATTACAGCAAGTGACGCGCCTTCTGGTGAATACCTCAGACAGAGCATCTCAAAACTCAGGCCTCAGGACGGAGACTGAGGAACTGAAACTTTAATGCGGCTGGTCGGAACAAGGTGCGCTATCATCACCTCGGAAAACAGTTTGGTGGTTTCTTAAAAAGTACAACACACCCACCCTAGGACCCAGCCCATCCCCTCCTAGGTCTTTACCCGGTAAAAATGAAAGCACATTTTCTCATTACTGTAATGAAATACTTAAGGCTAGGTAACTTCATAAACAAAAGAGGTTTATTTAGTTCAGTTTAAAAAGCTCAAAGTCCAACAGCATAGATCCCAGGCAAGGTCCTATCATGAAGGGCAGGAGTGAGAGATCACAAGGCCCAACAGGAATTTGGTGGAGGCAGGGTTGGGCTCAGGCTTGCAGAACAACTCTCTCTCACCAGCATTCACTCCAGGAGACCAGGGTTCCCTGCTGGAGGCAGCTTGGGCTGCCACAACAAAATACAACCAGCCGGGTGGCTTAACCAACAGAGGCTGAACCCGGGTCCTCGTGCTTGCCAGGCAAGCGCCAAAACTGCTGAGCCACTGCTCCAGCCCCTTTCTTGCTTTTTTAACATTAGTGATAGGTTTGAATGTGTTTCAGTCTTTTACGCTGGTCAGAAATAATTTAGATTCTGATGTGGTTACATGGAGAGAACCATAGGTATCTCCGGAAAGAGAGTTCACTGAAACACTCTCACAATTTGAAATTAAATGTACGTCACTCCCGAAGCCTCCAGGAATGCTAGTATGATTATTTTTAACTTTTTACTGTTGTATCTCAATTACCTCAACTTCTAAGACAGCTGATCTGTTAAATTTTCAGAGTAGGACCCTCTGGGGATCCATTGAAAATTAAAAAGAATTTTAAGAATCTACTCTCAGAAGTTCCATCATAATTTCAAATTTCTCTAAAAAAAAAAACAAACTTAAATTTTAACACTCCTCTGGAGAAATTTCAGCCAAGCATCTAGAAACAGCAAAGAGTAACATGGTACTGCCAAAGGGACACAAACTAAAAGAAGTGAGCTGGGCATGGTGGCACACACCTCTAATCCCAGTGACTAGGGAGGATCACGAGTTCAAAGCCAGCCTTAGCAACTTAGCAAGGCCCTGAGAACTTAATGAGACTCTGCTTCAAAATAAAAAATAAAAAGGGCCAAGGATGTGGCTCAGTGGTTAAGTGCTACTGGGTTCATTCTCCAGTGCCCCCCCCCAAAAAAAAACAAATCAGAAGAAAAAATGAGTTCCTTCTATAATCTAAAAAGCAGGGGTTGATACACAGATAAACGTAGTCTTAACACCATGCAGTCACACTCCTAGGTATTTAACCAATGGATGTGTAAATTTTATCTGCAAAAACACCACACACTATTATAGCAGTTTTATTCATACTCAAAAACTGGAGGCGACCAACCCGCCCTTCAATGAGTGAAAGGTTAAACGAATTGTGATATATCCATTCATGGAATATTACTGAATGATAAAAAGGAATGAGCTATCCTCCCACAAAAGACATGAACGGGTCTTCAATGCAGGTTGCAAAGTTCAAGAGGCCAATCTAAACAGGCTGCATACCGAATGATTCCAATTGGAAGACAGCCTGGAAAAGGCAAACCTATGAAGGTGGTGAAAAGATCAGTAAGTGGTTGTCCTCCAAGGGGACACATTGAGAGCCTGGACCCCAGCATGGCAGTGCTGAGAGGTGGTGAGATCATGAAGAGGTGGGGCCTGATGGCAGGTCCTTAGGTCACTGGGGATGAAGGTAGCCCTATGGGACTCCCAGTTCTCAACTTGCTCTGGTATCATAGCGAGCCCAACCCCTGAATCACCCTCTAGCTTCCTGTCTGGTGATGTGATCTCTTCTTCCCACCACCTGTCACCTGCCATCAAGCTGATTTTTTGTTTGTTTGTTTGAGGTGCTGAGAACCTAGGGTCCTGCACACGGCAGGCAAGGGCTCTGCCACTGATCTACACTCGAAGCCGTGCCATGAGGTCCTTAAGAAAGCCAAGTGGATGCTGGCACTAATGCCCATGTGAGTCTCCATAACTATGAGCTAAATAAACCTCTTTTCTTCATAGCAAGCCTGCCTTTGGTAATTTATTATAGTAATAGAAATTGGATGAATAAACACAGGTTTTTTTTTTCTTAAGGGTGGTGAAATCATTCTGTAGGACACAGGAATGGTGGGCATGTGACACTGCGCAGTTGCCAAGGCCCATTGACCTTTACAGCCCAGAGCGTGAACCTTGACGTATGCAAACTTTAAAAAGTCATTCAGGAAATTAGGAGGAAACCAGGACAGAATAACAATCACAAAACGTTTTGTAACTGCGGGAAACAATCTGACCGAGGAGGTGCCGCGTGGAGGGTGGCCCTCACCTTCGCCCAGCTTTGTAGAGAATGGGATGGCGGGAGTTGTCCTAGAGGCTTAGATTTCAGGCCTTGCTCTAGAGTCTAACAGTATCCTCTAGTGACAACCTTTGGAAACCTGTGAGAGAAGGGTTCTGGTGACCTGAGCCCTGTGCCACAGGAAGAAGGCCAGACTCATGACTTGGCATGTATGTGCCCACAGTCAATGCCAAAGTCCTCACCAGGACCTAGAAGTTTCCTGATGACCTTTCATCCTCATGTTCCACCTTCACAACCTGCCACAAATGCTCCCTCACTGACCCAATACCTTGACTTTACTCTCCCAACAGTCTCATGTTGCCCTCTCCCAAAGGACCTTGTCATTGCTGTCATGAACATATGTCCTCAAGACACTACATGGCATGCTCCTTCCCTTCCACCCAAATGTGATCCTCTCAGTAAGGATATCTTACCTTCCCCTCAACCCGTGCTCCCTGTCACTCAACATCTCTCTCTCTCTCTCTCTCTCTCTCTCACACACACACACACACACACACACACGCACACTGTGTAACACAGTTTATCTGGGTCACTGACTTAGATATTTTATTACATTTTGTCCTTATTATTTTATGATATAAGTGGAAAAATAGAAAGAAGAAAATGCTGACTCTAGTTGTTGGGAGAAGTCATCTAGGGATTGTAGAGGGTGAGCAAGAATTGGATGTTTTAGGCCAGATTAGAAGCTTCTGAGGCCCTGGAGGACCATCTGAGACCTGTACAAAGTGCTGGAGAACCCTTCCAAAGGCTTGTGTAGCTGGAGAGATATGGTAAGGGATGGCGGGACTCCTTCCAATTCTCTGAACACCCCCATTGCATAAGATAGAGTGACAATCCTACCTTTTTTTTTCTTTTTTTTTTGCATCAGGGATTAAACCCATGGTGTTTAACCACTGAATCACATCCCCAGCCCTTTCTACTTTTTATTTTGAGACAGGGCCTCACTAAGTTGCTTAGGGCCTTGCTAAGTTGCTGAGGCTGGCTTTGAACTTGTGATCCTCCTGCCTCAGCCTCCAGAGTCTCTGGGATTACAGGCGTGTGCCATGGTGTCCAGTGATAGTGCTGCGTTTTACTCATTCATCCTCAGTACTTCTCAGGAAATAGATACTAGGGGCTCCCTGCTCCTCATGCCTGTTGGACAATCTTTTAACACACACCTTAAGGACACCTGTGTGAGCTGGGAATCCAATTTCATTAACAGAGAATTTTCAAGCATCTAAAATCTGCTAAACAGGTGCTCCAAAGTGTGTCTGTTCTTGCTCACCCAATGTCCACTTCCCCAACATGGTCTAAATAAATATTCATAGAACATGTGAATAGGGTTCACTACTCAAACAAGAAAGTAAACACCCACCTCAACTAGACCCATTGGCCTCAAAACAAGTGTGCATGCTCCTCTAAAATTCTAGACTTCAAACAAATGCACAAGCTAGACGTGGTGGTGCACACCTGTAATCCCAGTGGTTTGGAAGGCTGAGGCAGAAGGATTGCAAGTTCAAGGCTATCCTCAGCAACTTAGCAAGACCCTATCTCAAAATAAAAAATAAAAAAGGGCTGGGGATGTGGCTCAGTACTTCAGCACCCCTGGGTTCAATCCCAATCCCTGGTACCAAAAAAAAAAAGTGTGAAAGTCATCAAATTTACAAAGCTAGCTCAGACCTCGATCTTAATTTATCAGAAATCATATACAAGGGTGTTCTTAGTGGGAATTAATACTATTCTTCCAAAAATTAATACAAATGGTGGAAACTGCTATAAGAATTTTTATTAATTTGAAAGAGAAAAAAATGAAGGAATTCAAACTTTTGTCAGAAATGAATACTACGGAAAGCATCAGCGCGATCATATTACTCCTTTGTAGTAAAAACAGAGGGATCTTAAACTTCAAAAGAGCTAGCTAGTGCGGCCTTCCCTGCTCTGTCCCACTTACATGCTACAGCAGGCTATGTGACTCGAGTCTTTAGCAAGAGCCCCAACTTCCTGTAAGGTAAAATTTCCAAGTGTTGCTTTAAATATTCAGTTTATTCGGTTGCATGTTGAACTGTGTCTCCCCACCCCAAAAGATGTTGAAGTCCTATCCCCTGGAGTCTGGAAACATGACCTTCAGTAATCCCCACTTCTCTGTGGGGAATTCATGACAAGGTTCCCAGGGGAGGTGTGTGCATCATGACTTCCCTGCACATATATACGTATCCACAAAGTTCTATTTATAAATTAGGCATGGTAAGAGATTAACAACTGTTTGGGTTAGCTTTTTTGCTGCTGTGACCAAAAGACTTGACGAGAACAATTTTAAAGAGGAAACATTTATTTGGGGCCCACAGATTCAGAGGTCTCAGTCCATAGATGGCTGACTCGATTCCTCAGAGCCCAAGGTGAGGCAGGACATCATGGCGGAAGGGTGTGGCAGAGGAAGGCAGTCTTGGATACTGAACCAGGAAGTAGAAAGAGAGAGAGTGCTCCTAAGCATGACAAAACAGAAACCCCAAAGCACGCTCCCAACGGCTCACCTCCTCCAGCCACACCCTACCTGCCCACAGTTCCCTGATTAGGTTAAAACTCTCACAACCCAATCATTTCACCTCTAAACTTTCTTGTATTGTTTCACACATGAGTTCTTGGGGGACACCACGTATATAAGCCATAACAATAGTTACTACTAATAAAAATAGAATAATTTTAACAATAAAAGTTGAATGAATGTGGTCTCTCTCTGTCTCTCTTTCTCTCTCTCAAAAATACCTTACTATGCTTTCATCTTTTCACTTAAAGAAGGCCCTTTACCACTTCTCTGGCATATCTGAACTGCTAGCACCAATACTCTTGAGATTTGGGTCCACTATTAAGTAAAATAAGGGTTCGTTGAATACAATGCCACACAGGACAACATGATAACTGAGACAGCTTCTCAGTTACTGTCAGGGGGGTAGCATATTTTGTGTGGAAACACTGCACAAAAGGATGATTCACATCTTGGATTAGACAGAGAAGGAAGGGGCAAGATTTCATCATACTTCTCAGAATGTCACTCACCTTAACACTTATGAATTGTTTATTTCCAGAATAGTCCATTCAGTGTTTTTGGTTTGAAGATGATTGTGGGTAACTTAAACTGCAGAAAGCAAACCACAGATAATGAAGGTAGGGAGCACCACTGTTGAAAATAAGATCTTTATAGATGTAATCAAGTTAAAACAAGGTCCTTCTAGATTAGTGTGGGTCCTAAAGTCAGGACTAATGTCACCAGGAAATCTGGATACAGAAACCTTGTGGCAGTGGAGGAAGATTCTGGAGGGACACAAGGGGTCCCTGCAAGCCAAGGGGTCACTGAGGGTGACTGGCACCCACGAGAAGCTAGGGAGGCGGCATGGAACAGATTCTCCAAAGGGAACCAACCCAGCCAAAACCTTGATTTCAGACTTCTACCTTCCAGAACTGTGAGAGAATACATTTCTATGTGACGTTCACCCAGTTATGGTTGCCCTAGGAAATAATATACAAATAACTATTTTTCAGAGCCGTGTGGGTATTTGAAAAATATGCTAACGTGAGACTGGAGGAGCAGAGGGCCTGAATACCTTATTCTTCAAACCAGTTAATATTAACTTAACAGTTGCTTCAGCATGCTTGGCTTTCAAACTCTCCTTTCATGAACCAATATAACTAGAAATGGTTTATATATACATAAATATATGTGCGTACATATACACACCATCTACCATATTCAGATTACACTAATGAAGAAAATCTCATTCCAGAGCACTGAAAAGTATTTGAGGAATACACAACAGGGAATTTGCCTTGATGAGCAATTTCTGATTCTGTAACTTCTGATGTCAAATCATTTCCCAGGGAAACTCTTACTGCTGTAGCTTTAAGACAGCCAGTTGAAGAGGCCCCATGAGATATGTTGTCATTGATAAAGGTCCCTGCAAGTCCTCAGCTTTGCAGCTTCAGAAGTCTTGTGTTTTCTCAAGTCAGGCAGGTGTGATCAAGTCCAGGAAATCAATTCACACAGACCCAGGCCACAGAGACAGATTGCCAAGACGAAGACCAACCTATCAATTTTCAAGATCCTTTTCAGTAGCCAGAGCACTTTATTCTGTTATCTAGAGGTCCCTTCCCATTCCTGATAGCAAATGACCAAACAAACAAACAAACAAACAAAAACTAAATGAAAACTGGGAGACTGTTTGGTTAACACATAACAAGAAGTTCATGATCCAAGCTAGAACCTGGAACATTCTACCTCCTAGGCCAATACAAGATTCAAATAGAACCGTATGATCTGTTCAATTCCACTATTTTATTTCTTCTCACTGCCACCCTTTGGAGCATTTTTACCCCTTATAAGACTGTCCCAGCATGACATCCACACCTGAATCCCTAGGTCTGTGAATGTGTTAACTTACATGCCAAAAGGGATTGGAGATGTCACAAAGGTTTTGGACATTGAGATGGAGGTACCGTCTTGGATATCTGGGTAATATCATCACATAGGTCTTTAAAAGCAGAAAGCCTCTCCAGGCTGAAATCAAAGAAATAACTTGGGGAGTCAGGCATGGTGGCCCATGCCTGTAATCCAGGCAGCTTAGGAGGCTGAGGCAGGAGGATCACAAGTTCAAAGCCAACCTCATCAACTCAGTGAGGCCCTAGGCAATTTAGCAAGATCCTGTCTCAAATAAAGAAAAAAAGAAACAAACAAAGGATGTTGCTCCTCAGTGGTTAGGCTTCCTTGGGTTAAATCCCCAGTACAGATAGACAGGGAGAGAGAAAGGAAGAAAAGTTGGAGGAGGGGGGAGATCTGAAGTGTTCTGAAGTGTGAGACGGACATCCCACAGTGACTTCAAAGATAAAAGAAGGGGGCTTCCAACCAAGCAATGTACCTGTAGTACAGCTCTCAGATGACAGCTGGCAAGGATGTGGAGACCTCAGTCCTGCAACCACAAGGAAGCAAATTCTGCCAAGCAACTGGATGAGGAAGGAAGTGGGTTCTCTCCTACAGCCCCTCCAGGAAGGAGCACAGCCTGCTTACACCTTGATTTAACCCTGGTGAGAGCTGCAGAACTGTAGGATAACAAATTTGTGTTCTTTTAAGCTACTAAATTTGTGGAAATTTATCATTATAGCAGTAGAAAGCTAATGCATGGTCCAAATGCCTTTGGTTTTGAATGTTTCTATATGCCTTTGACAGTTTATTTCCTTATCTCATTTGATATTAGACTCAAGCAGCATGTGTGTGTAAACAAACATTTGTTCTCTCGCTCAACACCAACAAGAGTACCTGCTCTGTACCAGGCAGACAACCAGCTAAACTCCAGGGCTGTAATGGGGGCCAGTCTGAGTCTAGGGTGTTTCCAGATTATAGCAGCACCCACCCACACTGGCTATTATCACAAATAGCCTGGGCTGGAGCGGTGGCTCATTGGTATTGCCCTTGCCTGGCATGCGGGAGGACCCAGGTTCGAACCGTAGCACCACATACGCAGCTAAGTGTTGAAGCAATGAAAACCAGATGAAAAACTAAATAAAATTGATTCTCTCTTTAAAAAAAAATAGCTGACTGCTACCAAGAACGACCAGCCAGATGTCCCTTGCTGGCTGCAGCTGTGCTCAGCAGGCTGCAGGTTTCCCAGAGAACGGACACCTGCAATTTGACGGTGCAAAATCCTCAAAATGGTTCCAAGACTCATAGCGTGAGCCACCTGAGCTATGTACTTAAAAATGCAGCTGCCTGGGTCCCAGACCTTAGGAAAAAGCAGGGATGGAGCCGAGGAAATTACATCTTAAAGAAACTCTTCCAGGGCTGGAGAGGTGGGTCAGTGGTAGAGCACTCACCTGGCATGCACAAGGACCCGGGTTCAATCCCCAGCACCACATACACAACCAAAATACAGGACAAACAAAAACTAGATAAAAAAAATAAAATTAACTCTCTCTTCCAAAGAAGAAGATGGAGGAGGAAGAGGAGAAAAAGAAGAAGAGGAAGAGAAAAAGATGAAGAGGAAAAAGAAGGAGAAGGAGGAGGAGAAGGAGGAAAAGAAGGAGGGGAGGGGGAGAAGGAGGGGAAGAAGCCCTTCCAATTGTTCCTTAGGCATCCTAAAGTTTAAGAAGCATAGCCACAGTGGGATGGTGGACCCAACTCAGGCTCTTTGGGAACAACTAGGTTCTGAGTGAGGTGAAATGAAGGTTATGACAGAGATTGTAAATAACGTACGAAAGCAATAGGAAAAGGGAAAAAGTACCAATATTTGATGGCATCTATTTTAGCATTTGTGAGCATTCATAAGCAATGAAGCTTACAAACTGCTTTCACACAGGCAAAAACGGAGACTTGACTTTGTCTACAGATTATACCAGCAATAAATAAAAGCCTTAAAGAAAGCACATCAAGGGCTGGGGATGTGGCTCAGTAGTAGAGGGCTTGTCTAGGATGCGCAATGTCCTGGGTTTCATCCCCACCACTGCAAAAAAGAAATTTTTTTTAAACTGTTTACTCCGGGGAAAGTTCAAGGCTGGTGTTATAGAGAATATGCACTTCATGTTACATCCTTTTTGTGTGTGCCACACATTTCAGTGTTGTTTGATTATTTAAAAACAAGTATTTATTGCAACTTCTTATGAGTCTATAATTATTCAAAATGAAAAGTTTTTAAAAAACGTGTATTAGTTTTGCCATCAGGAAAGAATAAAAGAGGTGTCTGTTTTCTGCTTATACGAGCTAAAAGTGAAATTGGCAACAATTGCTAAAATTAAATATCGATGTATATGTTTTATTAGGGACTGAAGCTAACAGGGCTCTACCTCTGAGACACATCCCCAATCCTTTTTCATTTTTATTTTGAAGCAAAGTCTTAGTAAATTGCTAAGGCTGGCCTCAAACTTGTGATCGTTCTGCCTCAGCCTCCTGAGTTGCTGGAATTACAGATGTGTGCCAATATACCTTGTTTGTTCTCCCTTCCCCTTCACCCACTT
This sequence comes from Aplodontia rufa, assembly GCA_004027875.1. Taxonomy (NCBI): domain Eukaryota; kingdom Metazoa; phylum Chordata; class Mammalia; order Rodentia; family Aplodontiidae; genus Aplodontia; species Aplodontia rufa. The sequence goes on from PVKS010022807.1 coordinate 28,946, forward strand.
TCCTTCCTCCCTCCCTTCCTTCCTTCCTTCCTTCCTTCCTTCCTTCTTTCCAAGACCCTGTCTCAAAATAAAAAGGACTTGGAATGTATTTCAGTGGAACTATCCCTGGCTCACTCCCCAGCACCAAAAATAATGTGTGTGCCCACACATGTGGAGAAATTGTTCTAAATGTTGTGTGTGTGGCAGAGAAGACAAAATTTCTGCACCCATCAGCTTACATTCTGGACAATGGCCACCACCCACAGTTGCTGTACATCTTCATCCCTGCCCAGTACACACACAGATAGCTATATACACACATGCTCAGGTTTCACAAAGCAATGCTCACCTTGAAGACTGTCAGTTCCTCAAGACTGCCAGCAAACCCGTAACCAAGCAAAAGCACCTCCACTAGATCTTCTGCAGTCGTGGAGAAACCACACCTTGCCAATCCTAGCAGTTTCTTGGATGTGGGAGGCAAGGAAAGGCAATTTACAGGGCTGGGTTCGAGCCAGGTCTTTCATGGCAGGAATCAATTGCCATTGGCCAATTTTCATTGCATAATATTTAAGGATTGGTGAACCCAGTGAAGACAGGGTTTTGTTTGTTTGTTTGTTTGTTTGTCTTTTTAGAGAGAGAGAGGGACAGTGAGAGAGAGAGAGAGAAACAGAAGCAATTTTTTATTTAGTTTTTCATGTGGCCCTCGTTGTTCAGACATTTCGGTGTGTACATGGTGCTGGGGTTTGAACTCCTGTCCTTGCACATGCCAGGCAAACACCGGAACTGCTGAGCCACCGTTCCAGCCCTGAAGGCAGGGTCTTAAAGCAAGTCTTACTAAGTAAAACACTGTTTGACGGGCAGTTATTTTCCCCAGGAGCTGTCTACTGTCCTGATAGGAGAGCTCATTCAGCAAGCTGTCCAGACAGATCTGTTTGGGTGAATTCCCTAAAAGCAGTTCAGTTGCTCGCTGGTTACAGCCTCATCTTACAGCATACAACGTCATCATTGCCGTACCTTACAGATCAAAGCAACAGCAAAGATTCATGAGAACCCTTGCTGGAAGGGTTGTCAAAGACCCTGGGGACATCTTGAATTCTCCACACACTGGGACTATTTGGAAAATTAAAGGTTCGTTTTTCTGAGCTAAAGAAGTGAGGGAGCAAGAGGAGCTAGCCCACATGACCTGGCAGCTAAGGTTTCCTTCCTGCATGGAGCCCGATGGGACTTCTTGTGTCCACGCTGGGTCTCAGGACTGGGTCCAGTCTCCCTAAGCATCTTCTCCTTTCCTGAGAAGCACATTGTAAGATGAAGGAAGCTGGACTTTCCATGATTATGTCAACCTCCGAAGAAGCGGATTTTGGTTTATTTTCACCCCATGTTCTCATCTCTAAAGAGTGTTTTGCTTGATCTGGTTGTGGAATGGGGAACAATGGAGGAAAACCTACAAAACAAAACGGAAACTCACAGACATCTGTTCCTTTCGCTTTCTTTCTTTTTAACGTTTTGTTGTTGTTCTTATGATACTAGTGATGTACAGTCAGGTCTTTTATTCTGAGAATTGGCTATTGAAGGAGCTATTTGTAACCAGCTATAAATATCATATCCAGAAAAAAGCAATGAAATTCATAAACCTAGGAGAATGATTAGTATAAAAACTTCTCTCCATCCTTATAATAAAATAGGAGGACAGAGGGCTGAAGCAGTGGCTCAGTGGTTAGGGCGCTTGCCCGGCATGTGCAAGTACGTGGGTTTGAACCCCAGCACCACATACACAACGAAGTCTTGGAGCAATAAAAGCCACATGAAAAACTAAATCAAATTGATTCTCTCTTACTTGCTCTCACTGTCCCTCTCTCTTAAAACAAGAAAAAGAAAAAGAAAGAGGACAGGCAATAAAGAGCAGAATAAGCTCTGGACAGAATAAGCCAAAGAAGATTTTAAAAGCAAAACACAGATGAGGTGAGGTATTTTTTTTTTAAAGAGAGAGAGAGAATCGATTTAGTTTTCCATGTGGCTTTCGTTGCTCTAAGACTTCACTGTGTACATGGTGCTGGGGTTTGAACTCGCATACTCGCACATGCCAGGCAAGCACTGTAACCGCTGAGCCACTGCTCCAGCCCCCAAGAGGTGAGGCTTGATCCAGAATTCTTTCGAACGTCGCCTACTCACCCCTGGTCTTGTGTTGTGTAGCTATCCCCCTCACCCACATATTGTGCTTCTAGAGGAATGAATACCAGCATCCTCCTGTGCCTGTCTAATAGTCCGAGGGTAAAACTCTCTTTCCAGATGACAGATGAGAATCCAGGAACGGGTGCCCTAGAGTTTGAAGCACCCAATGGGTTAGGGTGACTCAGAGCTGTTTCTCCCTGCTCCTCCCCTCTAAGCAAAACTATAAACCCTGGAAATAACAAAAGAGGCGACCAATGGAGAACTCTGAAATGGTAAGAAGGCCAAAGGATGTGGGATCCCAGGTCCTCCCAAATCCAGACCTGGCATTTCCCCAGACTGTGAACTTGTGCCCATTTCCCCACCCCCAGCCTGAGCAGGACAACCTCTAACAACATGAAGTGAGCCCAACCCTCCGGCAAAGAGGAGTAGATTGGCCCCCAACAAGTGACTGAGGCTCATTGGTTTGAATATGGTTTTCCCTCCCAAGGTTCACGAGTTCGAAGCTGAATCTCCAGGGTGGAGGTACTGAGCTGATGGGAACTTTAAGAGATGGTACCCCATGGAAGTAGTTAGATCTTGGGGGCGCACGTGTGTATGGATTAATGCTATCTTATGGCATGGGTCAGGCCTCTCAGATCTCATAGGAGTGGGCTCATCCCCCCAGAGCAGGCTGTTTATGAAAAAGCTGACCTCCCTGCTATCTTGATTGCACTTGTACCCCCTTTCTGCTTCTGCATGCAACTTCCACTTCTCCACCAAGCAGGTTAGTCCAAGGGACCCTAATCAGATGCTGACACCATGCCATTTGTACTTTCCAGCCAGCAGAATCATAAGCCAAATGAACCTCTTGTCTTTATACATTATACCCGAATTTACACAAAACTCGGGTATTCTGTTATAGCAATGCAAAACGGACTAGGACATGGGGCAGGCATTTACTTTCTCAACTGAGCACGAGAATTGCCTTACCTGCCCAGAGATAACAAAGCATCCAGGAAGAACTGGCAGGAGTGACCAGCTACACACACACAAGCAGTCGGATACAGGAAGCTTCTCTGTCCCAGAGAATTATGACCTTATTCCCTTACAAGAATGGGTAAGAATGAGCAACAGCGACCCAGCCAGAAAAGCTGTCTCTGAAAGCCTCTGATCCTGTGGCCCCAAAACCCTCCTCCCCTGACCAGAAGAAACGTGAGGCAGCTGCCTGGTAAGCAGATCCCAGCACAGCACATCCCAGCTCAGGAAACACTATCCCCACAAGCAGCTGGTGTCCCCTCCAAGTGGCCAGCCAGGAAATCCTTTGTCCCATGAGCTGAGATGTCCCTCTCATGTCCCCTCAGGCAGCATCGACACATACTAGTAAGAGCTCCAGAGCCAGAGAAAACCAAATGGGTCTCTAAGACTTGGAAAATTAGATCATCATGGAAACCACAGCCCATGAAAGTAGGCCAGGACCTCAGCACTAAACATGAAGAAGGGGGACTTCCTGCTAAATAAAAGATTTCATTGGGACCCAGAGTGTTTACAACTCAACATCGTCGGTCACACCAGGAACCCAGAAAAATCATTTTGATGGGAAAAGACAATCAACTGACATCAACACTAAGGTGAATCAGATGTTGGATTTATCTTGACAAGGATTTTAGGCGGCCAACATAATAATTTGCCTACCATAAATTTTCTTTAAAAAAGAAGAAAAAATTTAAATCTCAGCAAAGAAATAGAAGTTATATGTGTATATATATACAGATTCCCTTGTGGATATACACATAAAAGAAGTGAAAGGCAGGGGCTGGAGTGGTGATTTGGTGGTTATTGAAGTTATGATGCTTGCCTGGCATGCGCAAGGAGGCAGGTTCGAACTCCAGCAGCACATGCACAAGGAGCAACGAAAGGCACAAGAAAAACTAGATACAATTGATTCTTTCTCTCTCTCACTGTCCCTCTCTCTCTTAAAAACAAACTAACAAACAAACGCCAAGTGAAAGCCAAGTGCAGCTTGGTGGCATTGAGTGTATGCATGTATGTTGTGCAGCCATCACCACTGTGATCTCCAGAGCCCTTCATCCTGCAAAACTGAAACTCTATACACATTAATAGCTCCCCATCATCCCCTCTCCCCAGC
>PVKS010022808.1:0-33232 GCA_004027875.1 Aplodontia rufa
ATAGAGTCAGAAATGCTCATCCAGGAATCATAGAGCACACCCTAGGCCTAAACAAATGAGAAGTTCACCAAGACACATCATATTCAAAATGTATAACAGGCAAATCAAGGAAGGAAAATTAAAATCTAAATCAGATGTAGAGGCAAGCCAATAGGGTAACCACTGACATTTCAGCTCAGATTCTAGAAACAAGAAGATGATGGAAGGAGATATTTCAATGTCTGAATGACTACCTCATGCAGCCAAAAATACTATACCCAGCAAAACTCAGCTTCAAATTTGAAGGGGAAATAAGAACATTTAACAATTAGATCACACTTGCAGCATTCATGAACAGAAAATCAGCATTACAAAGAACTCACAAAGATAAACTCCATTTAGAAGAAAGAGCAAGCATTCCTCAAAACCAACAGAGGAAATTCAATAAAAGTCACACTCTCAAAAGACAACCAAGATAACACAGAACACACTAATAAAAAATGATGACTATGAACCACCCCACATAACTATCCTGACACTGAATGTGAATGCTCTCAAGGCACCAATCAAAAGACATAGATTAGTAGATTTGATCAAAACACAAAATCCAACAATATGCTGCTTATAGGAGACCCATGTTACAGCCAATGACATCCACAGATTGAGGGTGAAGGAGCAGAAAAAAAATCTAACAAGCACATGGCCCAAGAAAGCAAGCTGTGGTGGAAATGCTTATGTCAAACAAAGTATATTTCAAATATAAACTAATCAGAAGAGATAAAGAAGGCAATGCAACAGGAAGATACAACCATAATAAATATATGCTTTCCAAATACCAATGCTCCAAAATATGTGCAAAAATTACTCCATGACATAAAACCACGTGTGGACTTCAACATAATAATTATAGGAAAATTTGATACTCCTCTAACACCAGTAGACAAATAATCAAAGCAAAAAAAAAAAAAAACAGTAAAGAGATCTCCAGCCTAAACAGCTCCATAAATCAAATGGGCTTAACAGACATCTATAGAATATTCCACCCCAAACTGGCAGAATATACCTTCTTCTCAGCAGTGCATGGATCCTTCCCCAAAATAGATCATATTCTAGTTCACAAAGGAAATCTCAGCAAATATAAAAAAGTAGATATTATTCCATGTACCCTATCAGACCATGATGCCATGACCCTAGCAATTAACAGCAAAAATCCTAAGAGAAAGCACACATATACATAGAGATTGAATAATACACTATTAAATGAAGAATGGCTCCAAGAAGACATGAGGGATCCATGAAGACATAACATGTTGAAACCTTTGGGACAGCATGAAAGATACCAATGTCTTCTTTTTACAAATATAGAAAAAAACTTCTCAAATTCATTTCGAACAACAAGAAACCAGAATTGCCAAAACATTGCTAAGCAAGAAAGACAAAGCAGGAAGCTTTACCTAACCAGATCTAAAATTATAATATAGAGCTGTGGTAACAAAAACAGCATGGAACTGGTATCAAAATAGGAATGAAGACCAACAGAACAGAATAGAAGACTCTGAGTCAAACTCACAAATCTTTAAACATCTGATCTTTGATAAAGGGAGTCAAAATATAACATGGAGGAAAGACAGCCTATTCAATAAATGGTACTGGACAGCCATGTGCAGAGAGTTGAAATTAGATCCTTATCTCTCATATTGCACAAAAATCATATCAAAATCAATCAAGGAATTAGAAATTAAACCAGCTACTATACAACTGCTGGAAGAAAAATTAAGACCTACAGTCTAGCATATGGCAGTTGGCAATGACTTTCTGAACAAGGCTCCTAACGTGAAAGAATTAAAGTCAAGAATTAATGAGTGGGAGACCATTAAACTAAAAGGCTTTTGCTCAGCCAAGGAATTGGTCAAAACTGTCAAGCGAGAACTCACAGAATGGGAGATAATCATAACCTGTGGTTCCTCCAACAGGGGACTAATATTCAAAATTTACAAAGAACTAAAAAAATGCTATCAAAACCACAAACAATCCAATCAATAAATTGGCTGCAGAGCTAAACAGCAACTTCTCAACAGAGGAAGTCAAGCAAACCAATGAATACATGAGAAAGTGTTCCAAATCACTAGCAATCAGAGAAATGTAAAACAAAACTACATTAAGATTTCACCTCACTCAGTCAGATTGGCAAAGATAAAGAATACAAAGAGTAACAAATGCTGGAGCAGTTGTGGGGAGATAGGAACACTAACATACTGTTGGTGAAACTGCAGACTGGTACAGCCACTCTGGAAAGCAGTGTAGAGACTCCTAAAAAAAATTAGGGTTGGATCCACCATCTGAACCAGCTATCCTTCTTCTGGATATTTTCCCAAAAGAATTAGAATCAGCACATTACAGTGATACAGCAAAATCAATGCTCATAGCTGCTCAATTTACCATAGCTAAATTATGGAATCAAACCCAGATGCTCTTCATAGTACGAATGTATCGAATGTATCCAAAAGCTGTGGTATACATACAAAACGGAGTTCTACTTAGCTATTAGAAACAACAATATTGCAGCCTTTGAAGGTAAATGGATGGCAATAGAAGAAATCATGCTGAGTAAAGTTAGCTAAACCCAGAGAGTCAAGAGTCAAATGTTTTCCCTCATTTGTGGATGCTAGAGCTAAACCCAGGCTTGGGTGAAATGTAGTCAAACTCATGTATTGGACCCACCAAGGGTATAGCAACACATAATCTAAGGCAACCACAGACATGTAGGAGGGATGGGGAAGGGGGTACACAGGGAGATGAGACGGTGGGAAGACAGGGAGGGATCTAGGTAGACAATAATGTAGCATATTCTTTAACACCCCCCAAGAAATCAAATAATACTTGTGCAAGCATTTAATTCTGGAAAATTTACAATTATGTATATATGTGTGTGTGTGTTTATATATGTATATATATATATGGACATTTTTATCTGTTATAGGAGCATGATATAGAAGAATCAAGAGACTGGGGAGTGGGCAATGTGGGGGTAACTATGGTTTAGGATCACATGCATATCATATTGTTACTTTATACACATTTATGATTGCTCAACAAACTCAACACCTTAATTTTAAAAAATGTGACTTGATGTTTTTCTCTTGTAGCTTTAAATATTCTTTCCTTATTTTTTATGTTAGGCATTTTGATTATGATATGTCTTGGAGAGGTTCTCTTCTGATGTTGTCTATTTGGGGTCCATATCCATCCTGTACGTAGATGCATATCTCATTTTTAATATGGGGAATTTTTTCTGTTCTATCATATTGAATATGTTAATAATACCTTTATTCTGTATCTCCATATTCCCTTCTATTACACACAGGTTTGTTCTCTCAATGCACAGAGTTTTAGTGTATTCTCATCATGATCTCTCATTTTTTTCCTTTCTTGCATACTGAGTATTCATTCAGGTTTATATGCCCTGTCTTTAAAGCCTGCAGTTCTGTCTTCATTGCCTGAAGTTGTTTTCTATGTGATCTAATCTGTTGGTGATGCTTTTGAGTGAGTATTCAATTAGATTTATTATATCTTTCATTTCCAGGAATTTCTATTGATTTCATTATATCTATTCCTTTATTGAAGTGATCTTTTATCTTCTGTATTTGTTCTCTTAATTTGTTCCTTAGATCTTCTTTTCATTCATTGAACATTTTGAAAAATCCATTTTCGTAGTCTTTCTCTGGAATTTCATCCACTTCCGTATCTGTGTGATCTTTGCTAGGGGACTGAGAGTTTTGAGGGGAGGGCATTTGTTTGCCTGTCCCCTCATGTTTTCAGAACTCTTAGACTTCCACATCACTTGAAATAGATTCCCCTTCCTCTTTACTGTATGCGTTATTCTGTGTATCATTATCTTTTTTTGTTCTGGGACTTCTCTGTTTCTGATGTATGAGGGGGTGTGACCTGGGGTCCTCCTCTGATTGTTCCTTTAGGCCTGATTGTTGGTTTGGGGTTTTTGTCTTCCCTATTCTATGTGATTAAATATTGTTGAGGCCCTTGTGGGGCAAGATCATGAATGGGCTAAGATTTGCTGATACTTGGCTCAGTTGAATATTGCTTGGCAGCAGAGTCTCCGCTATGTAAACTTAAAGTATCCCAATCACTTTCCAGGAATAGCACTAATGTTAGCAATAGTTATACAGACTTAAGGTAAATGTCTGGTGTCTCTTTTGACAACTATAATGCTACTTGTCAACGGTATAGGAGTGGTGGGGTCAGCATTTAACATCAGTACCAACAAAACTAGATCAGACATAATATAACAGGTGTCTCCTACATTGTCCACTCTGTTAATAATCATAAAAATATGAATGGGGTAGGAATTACACAAACTATATAACTGTATCATATATTGGGATTACAGTTTCTTAAGTGAAGAGAAAATAGGGTAGAAAGGCAAGAGAAATTTGAAATATTTAAGAACTGAGCAGAGGAGAAGCAGAAGATAGATAGCAAATGATGATTATGAAGGAGGAACAAAAAATAACTGAAAGAAAGGAAAAGAGAACAGGAAATTTTGGCTACCAGTGGGGAGAGCACAAAGAAGGGACAGTAAGAAAGACAAAAACCAAGGTGTGAACAAATAAATGTAAGATCAAAACAACTCAAATCACATATAAATTTACCCCATATAAGTCAAACTAAGGCTAAATACAAATAGGTGAAAAAAGCAATTAAAATGAAAGAAAAATTATATGTATATATATTTTTCCAAACCTATCCATATAGTGAGAATGCTCACAATACACACACACACACACACACACACACACACACACACACACACAATCATGCAGTGTGGAAAAAATTAAAAATTATAAAATATGAAATGAAACTCAAAACAGTTTTTTTAATTTAAAATTTTTAAAAAGTTAAATAAAAATGGAAATTAAAAAAGATAAAAATTGGGGGCTAGAGTGGTGGCTTAGCAGTTACGTTGTTCATTTGGCATGCGCAAGTACATGAGTTCAAATCCCAGTACCACGTACATAACGACATCACAGAGCAATGAAGGCTACATGAAAAACTAAATAAACTTGATTCTTTCTTTCTCTCTCTTTCTCACTGTCCCTCTCTCTTTAAAAAAAAAATAAAAATTCTTAATGAGAAAAAAGGGCTTATTTCTGCTGACGTAGTCAAAATTGTTGGCAAGCATGGGTTTTCATTCTTAGTCTTTATTTTTGGGCACTGTAACCATTGGGTCAAGGGATAGGAGCTGTTGAGTTCAATGCCCTTGTTTTCCTCACTTACCTGCCAGCCATTATGGCTAGGAGACAAAGCTGGTTGTAGCAGCCCTCAGCTTCCTGTCTCTCAGTATAATATATGGTGGTATAAAATGGTGAGTGTTGACAAGTTGTGTACTCCCATAGTAGGGCTGGTGCAGAATTCTAAATTGGAAGCTCCAGTAGTTGGGATTTTAGTCTTGGCTGACCTTTGGAACTCTGACAGTGGGTATTTGAGATCTCACCTACATCCCCTGTTATTGGGGAGAGGCCAGTCTCTGAAGGACATCTGGGTCTCAGGGGCCACACACAAATTCCATTTTGCATAAAGTTCCATTGCTGTGGTTATCAATGCCTGGAGTACAGATGCTCCTGTCTGGCCATTATTGTTGTCTTCCCAACAGCTCGTATGGGATCCCAGAAACAATAAGAGCTCTGTTTCCTTGGTATCAGTGCCCTACACACAATTCTCTTTATTCCTATTCTAGTCATTCTGGTCCAGGCACGCTCTGGGGTTCATAATAGGTGGCTGCTGGGTCAGCTGGAAACTTCCTTTGTGAATTCCCCATCTCCCACCTCTGCTCATTACCTTATGGTGTTTATAAATGCTTTCCGCACTGGCAACCCTGGTTCCTGTTGAACAATCCACATATGTGCTGAGCAATTTTTGTTGCTTTTCACTCAGCAACTCCCCCACCAACTCTGTGTCCATTAAGAACAACCCCGCCTCTATGCCACAGGTACCTCAAAGCCAATATTTCTTTTTGTCATAATTTCCTCTCTCTCTGCCTGTGCTCTCCCCTCCTCTCCGCTGCTGAGTTTGCCATCGCTGCTGCCAGCTAAACTAGCATGTCACTAATGTATTGATTCTTACATTACATATGAAGCTTCCAACTTTGTGTCTCTGGTTTCTTTTATAGTTCAGTATTGAATTTCAGTGAGTTCCCTTAGTTACCCTTAGAAGCAGTCTTTCTATCTTTTAAAAAAAATTTTACTGAGGAGTTGAATTTATCTATAATCATAAATGCATATCTAGTACCAATATGATATGCTCATGATCCTAATCCAGAATCACACCTACATAATCCACACCCTAATCCCTTGACTCTTCAATATATCTTCCATAACAGACATAAATGCATATATATGATTGTACATTTTTCAAAGTTAAATGATTGTATAATTATTATTTGGCTTCATGGGGGAGTAAAAAATAAGCTACATTGTCAATTCCCCCCCCCAAATCCCTCCCTATCATCCCTCCCTCCAAACTCCCTCCCTCTTATTCTCTCTCCCACCGCACATATCTATGGTTCCCCTAGATTAATGTGTTGTTTCAACATTAGCGAGTCTAGTACATTGGCTTGACCTTTCACCTAAGCCTGGGTTTTGCTCTAGCCTCCACAAATGAGGGACAACATTTGACCCTTGAATCTCTGGGTTTGTTAATTTCATTCAGCATAATTTCTTCCATTGCCATCCATTCACTTCAAAGGCTATAATATTGATTTTTCTAATAGCAGAATAGAGCTTTGTTGTATATAAACACCATAGGTTTTGGATCCATCCATCCAATCAAGGGCATCTGGGTTGATTCCATAATTTAGCTATTATGAATTGAGCTGCTATAAATATTAATTTTGCTGTGTTGTTATAATGTGCTGATTCTAGCTCTTCTGAGAAAATACACAGAAGAGGGATAGGTGGTTTGTATGGAGTATCCACTCCTAAATTTTTGAGGAATCTCTGCCTTGCTTTCCAGAGTGGCTGTACCAGTCTGCAGTTCCACCAACAGTGTGCTAGTGTTCCTATCTCCCCAAAACCACTCCAGCATTTGTTATTGTCTGTAAGCTTCATCTTTGCCAATCTAACTGAGTGAGGTGAAATCTTAATGTACTTGTGATTTGCATTTCTCTGATTACTAGGGATTTACAACACTTTCTTGTGTATGCATTGGTTGCTCAATTTCCTCTGTTGAGAAGTTTCTGTTTAGCTCTCTGGCCCATTTATTGATTGGATTGTTTGTGTTTTTGATAGTAAGTTTTTTGAGTTCTTTGTAAATTTTGGATATTAGTCCCCTGTTAGAGGAATCACAGGCCATGATTATTTCCCATTCTGTGAGTTTTTTCTTGACAGTTTTGACCAATTCCTTGGCTGAGCAAAAGCCTTTTAATTTAATGGTCTCCCACTCATTAATTCTTGACTTTAATTCTTTTATTTTAGGAGTCTTGTTGAGAAAGTTGTTGTCAATTCCCATGTGATGGAGTGTTTCTCCTAATTTTTCTGCTAGAAGCTGTATAGTAGCTGGTTTAATTCCTACTTCCTTGATCCATTTCAATTGGATTTTGTGCAATGTGAGAGATAAGGATCTAATGTCAACTTTCTGTATGTGGCTGTCCAGTTTTTGGGTACCATTTGTTCAATAGGCTGTCTCTCCTCCATGCTATATTTTCACCCACTTTTTCAAAGATCAGATACTTACAGATTTGTGGGTTTGTCTAAGAATCTTCTATTCTATTCCATTGGTCTTCATTCCTATTTTAATACAGGTTCCATGCTATTTTTGTTACTACAGCTCTATATTATAATTTTAGATCTGGTATTATAAAACTTCCTGCTTTGTCTTTCTTGCTTAGTAATGTTTTGGTTATTCTGGTTTCTAGTTATTCCAAATGAATTTGAGATTTTTTTTAATATCTGTAAATAATGACACTGGTATCTTTATGGGGATTGCATTGAATCTGGTCAGCACATTTGGCAGAACGGCCATTTTAATTATATTAATTCTGCCTAACTAATAACATGGAATATCCTTCCATCTTTTCAGGTCTTCTTCAATTTATTTCTTCAATGTTTGATCATTTTCATTGTAGAGGTCTTTTTTTTCCCTTTTTTGATTAATTCCCAAGTACTTTATTTTAGTTTTTGAGGATATTGTGAATGGGAACAATTTCCTGATTTCTTCTTCTGCCCTATAATTATTAGCATATAGGTAAGTTATTGATTTATGGGTGTTGATCTTATAACTTGTCTCTTTTCTAAATCTGTTTATAAAATCAGTTTTCTGGTGGAGTTTTTTGGGTCTTCCATATATAGGATCATGTCAGCAGCAAAAACGGATAGCTCACCTTCTCTTTGTGTACTTATCCCTTTGAAGTCCTTCTGCCTGATAGCTATGGCTAGGGTTTCAGGGAATATATTGAATACAAGTAGTGAGAGCGGGCAGCCTCATCATGTTCCAGAGTTCAGTGGAAATGCTTTCATCTTTTTTCCATTTAGTATTTTACTAGCTGTTAGTTTATCATATATGGACTTTACATAGTTATGTTGCTTTGATCCCTATCTTCTCCAGAGTTTCAATCATAAACGGGTGCTGGGTTTTATAGCAGCCTTTTATGTGTCAGTTGAGATGATCATATGGTTTTGGTCATTAATTCTGTTTAAGTGATGAATCACATTTATAGATTTGCATATGTTGAACCATCCTTTCATCCCTGGAACAAAGCCCACTTGATTGTGATGAATTATCTTCTTAATGTATTTTTGAATGCAATTTGTTAGAACTTCATTGAGGATTTTTGCATTTATGTTCATCAGGGATATTGATCTGTAGTTTTTGTGTGTGTGCATCTGTGTGTGTGTGTGTGTGTGTGTGTGAGTGTGTTTTTGTTGGATGTTGGTATCAGGGTTATAGTTGCCTCATAAAAATTGTTTGGCAGAGTTACCTTCTTTTCAATTTCTTGGTCTAGCTTAATAAGGAGAGGTATTAGCTTCTCCTCATCAGTGTGGTAAAATTCAACAGGGAATCCATCAGGTCCTGGGCTTTTCTTCTTTGGTAGGCTTTTAATTGATTACCAAATATTGATTTTTGGCACTTGTTATTGGGATGTTAAGACTTTCAATATCATCTTCATGAATTTCGGAATGTTGTATGTATCTAGAAATCTGTCCATGTCTTCCAGTTTATCTGATTATGAGGCATATAATTTTTCAAAATAGGTTCATGTAGTCTGTTGGATGTCTGTGGGGTCAGTGGTGATCCCTTTTCATTGGTGATTTTGTTGATTTGTTTCATTTCCCTTCTTCTTTTAGTGAGATTGGATAGGGGAAATTTTTTAGTTTTTCCAAGGACCAGCTCTTTACTTTGTTGATTCTTTTTACTGCTTTGTTGTTGTTGTTATCCTCAATTTCATTGATTTCAACTCTGATCTTGATTATTTCCTGCCTTTTGCTATGTTTGGAATTAGATTGTTCTTCCTTTTGTAGGGATTTGAGGTGAAGCATAAGCTTATTTATTCAGGATCTCTCCTGATTTTTAATTTAGGCATTCAGTGCCTAATCAATAAACTACTCAACTTCCTCCTCTTTAAAATAGGAATTAAACAGTCTCCACTTCACAAGTAAATGGAATACTAGGAACTCATTCACCCAAAGACCAAGAAAATTCTAAGTATGCCCTGAGGGATTTTTAAACCCTTCATAAAGCCCAAATACCTTCATTTCTGATCATCCTCTCCAAAATGGCAACAAAGGTATTAAGTCATAGCTACATCCTATAATAAATACAAATGTATATCTGAATATAAGTAAATGTTTACCGAAAACATGTTTTGAAGCTGATTTTTGTAATTGAGGCTTTAAAATCTGGATCAACTCATTTTATAATTGATTATGGTTTCTTAATGATTATCATATGTATTCAAGAATTCCTGTGAAGTGGAGGAAAACTATAGCCTACAGATTGTTTTCAAAATATAATGAAATTTTTGTAAATACTAAATTTAATAATGAATAGAGTTGGCATGATATTTTTCAACAGAAAATTTTGATTTTGTAGCTATCTATTCATTTTTCAGAGCCACCAAAATTTTTTAAAACTACCATATGTCTATTGCCTCAAAAAAAGCATTTTGATATTATGCTTAGCATGCCTGATAGGCTACTAGGTTCCGCTAGAGTGCTCCCAAAGATGTATAGCGAGTACCCCCAGGGATGCTGATTAAAATGCACATTCTCAGGCCTCACTGGGCACCTGGCAGTGTAGCTCAGGAATCAACAATTTTAACAATTCCCCAACTCTCCAGGGAGTTAGGCATACCAACATCTGTGAATGAATTATCTGGGATCCATGTGCAGAGAAGGTCGGGAGGTCGTCCCTCTACATCACAGCCCATCTGCAGGCCTTCAGCAGGGCACAGTGACCTGTAAGGTGAAACAGTGGTAGCAGTATGTGCACCTCGGAGGAATTTGTATTTCATTTTTGTACAGATAGCATAGTAATCAACATGCTACATTCAGCTCCCAGATGTTGAGTTCCTCTTTTTTTCAACTGGGAATGAATAATTTATAATTCCATTGTGTTAAATCCAAAATAATAAGCCTGTCTGTTGAAGCAGTGCCGAAGTCCACACTTTGAGGACATACTCATAAATCCTTAAGCACTTTGAAAGATGATTTATGAAGTGGCTTTGAAGAAATACTGAGTTGGAGCTTTGCAAAAGAAGGGAAAAGCATCTGCAACAGAATTATCCGGGGCTTGCCAAAATGCAGATTTCCAGGCCCCATCTCCATTGTGAAACACACAATGTGAGCAGATGGGACCCAGAACACTGCATTTTTACTAAGAGCCCCAAGTGACTCCTGTGCACTTATGATTCTGGGAACTGATGCTTCCAACAGCCTGGTGTCTGTGCATTTGAGCTGACTGTGGAGACCCATTTTCATCCTGAGTTAACCCAGGGGTTAAGCCTATTCCCTAGGCTACCAGCATAACTTCAGGGGAAAGAGTCATCATCTTTACTCCTTCCCAGAAAACTCTGAAGATATAGAAACTTCCAGCTAATCCCCCAGAGATGGGAAATGTGCCCTGGTATTCTCTGAGACATCCTACCCTGAGCCCAGGAGACATCCCCTGGGGTTTTCTGAAGGCAAGAGGCCACCTTTTCTCCTTTTGCTTGGACAGCCTACACTGGAGTCCTCAACTGAATCAACTTTACCTGGCTACATGTGAACCAATTTTCACCTCCTTGGTCAAGATCCTGAGTTCTCAAGTATGTTGATCCAGAAATTACCTGAGGGTTTATAACCTCCCAAGAGGAAGCCTCATGGACCCAGCTTGATTTATTGCGAAAGATTGGTTGCCATGCTTAAAGGGTAGCTACCTTGGAAGCGCAATTTTCTGGGCAGGAGGAGGGTTTTGCTACCAAATTCAGAAGCATTTTCTCCCAAGGGCCACAGCCTTTGGTGTACGGATGCAGGTGGCTGGGACATCTAGAATGAGAAGCAAGGAGAGCCAACCTGACACTGTGTCATGATGATAAGGAAGTGTCTCTATCTATAGGTCATTAGCTGGAGCTGAGTCATGATTAAAATAGAGATAATGGCATTTTTTAAAGAAGTTCTTCCCAAAGAGGAAGGAAATGAAATAGCCCTTTAGAAAGGGGCTGTCTCATCACAAACCTATTTGCAAACACAGAAAACTAAGCACTCTACTCTGAGCCAGAAAAGCTGCCAGTGAGACTCTGTCAACCCGTCAGTGACAGACTGGCACAGTCAGACACCTACAGCATCCGGGCAGGCATGTTCCTCACTTCCACCCTGAAAAGCACTCCAACTTTTCTCGTCAAGCATCTCTTCTCCTAACTTTCCTTTAGTTTCTCACTTTTGATAGAGACATGGACACAGGCATGGATTCCTGTGTTATAAAAAATAACAATGACAGGGCAGCAGAGTGGTAGGAGCAATGGGTCCCTTGCCTCTGTGTGGATGAGTGGCAGGGAGAGTGGGACCAGAGGTAAGCAGGAGAGCACTGGTCCTGCTAGAAAAGGCTCCAGGAGACTGTTGGCACAAGAATGTGGCCTGAGTCTTTCCAGAGCTTCCCAATTTTCAGAAGATAAATATTCAGATCTGTAAGTGAGTAGACCCCATTTTTCATTATCGGTTCTACTTGAACTTTCAAATACCACAAAGTGCAAACTCTGCTTTAAAGACTAGAGGCTGAGATTGGAGCCCCATGTTCTGCCCAAGCCCCAGGTACCGGGAAACAAAGAGGTTGTCAGTGTCTGGCTCTCTCAGTACTTGCCAGGAGACTGGGGCTTTGTCTTGTCTCAGAGACCAAGGCTAGTGTTGAATTCGAACCACCTGATGCCAAGGAGGGTTAGGGCTTAAGTGGTTAATGTAGGCCCAGTGCCCATCTCCTGCACTGGATCCCACAAACAGGGCTTCCTCTTCCCCTCCCGCCAGATGAGCGATAACCCCCAGAACACTGTCCTTCCTTCTTCCTTCTGAGAGAGACCTTAGTCACTCTAGACCACCAGCTCAAATGTCACCTCCTCTGAGACGCCTTACCCAATGTTTTCGGTGACAGCTAATCCCTCCACCTTCCTTCCTCTCTGTTCCACATAGCATAGGCAAAGCCACCAACTACAGAGCAAGGCGACAGGTTCTACAACATATGGGGAACGCCAGTAGCACTAGGGGTGTGGGGTGTGGCCAGGGACACTATTTCCAAGCAACCATCGTGGGTTCTCTGTCTCCCTGTTATTATCTTGTTTTTAGTCCCATACACTCTGAGGTCACTAGGCTTTCATCTCCCCATTTTACAGAGAGACAAATAAAGCTCAAGGTAATTAGTCAACCTGTCCAAGGCTGTGTGGAATGAGACTCAGCTGAACTTGAATCCAAGCCTCCCCCAAAGCTGTGTTTCTCTAAACCCAGAGCCTCAATACCCAATGCCACAGAATTTCTGACACAAGAAACAAACAAACAAACAAATATTCTATTCTCTAAACCTTGTTAGAAAGGGAAATGTGAAGTTCTGCAGAGGTGTGTACCCTACAATGACACCAAAACAAACACACAGAATGGCTTGAAATGACCTCCCTGATATTCTACTAACTAGAGAAACAACGGTATAGAAGGAACTGCAGCATGCATCGCCCTCTGGGGACGGGTCTGTGGGTCTAACCATGGGGTCCACCAGTGCAGCTTCAGAGGCAGGGATAGAGAGCAAGTGGGCTAGTTCAAAGGAAATTCCAGGAAGCCTCATTAAAGGGGCGAAGGAGTGAGCCAGGCGCAGAAGGAAGCTAGGCGAGGCATATTCAGGAGCAGCATCCCCTGCAGAAACCAGAGACTCAGCCCAGGCAGTTCTTGGGAGACTGTGGACACATCCCAGAGCTTCTCTACATACAGTAGAAGAAAGGAAGAAAAAGGGGACAGGAAAAAAAAGAAGGAGAATCTCCTAGCTACTGAGGCACAGAAACCCTAGAAATTATTTCAAGCAGAATAGATATTTTTGGGAATCCAGGACACAAGCTGGCCAAGGCCACAGTTCCATGTGAAAGACGAGTCTCTCTCCCTCCCCCCAGCAGGCTCACACATTGCTTATGTCATGTAAGAAAAGCTCGTGTCTATTTTTAAGCAACTAGAGTACTTAGCCATCTTTCAAGCCACCAGCACCTCTGAAATTCCTGGCCCCAAGATGCCAGTGGCCATCCATGGGGAAAGGCTCGGCTTCCTACACAGCAAGTCATGTCAAAATCAAGTTCAAAGGCACAGAGAACCGGTGCTGCTGGTGGCAGTTGAGCCCCATTTGAGCAGCTGAGACAGCAATGTCCTTCCTTAGATACTCAGAGGAGCCTGTTAAAAAACAAGCCAGTGAGGCGCTGAAGAAAGCAGCCTGAATTATGCTCTTGCTTATTTATTTTCAAGGAAAATAATAACACGGTATTATGAATCATTGCTCATCTCTTCCCTCTGCCGGACTCTTCTCTCTCTTGTGGCTCCTTCCAAGAACCTTTTGCAAACTGCTCATTTCCTTCTGTCTTTTGAGATCTCTCAGATCAGGGTGTAAAGAAGAACTCCACGCCTGCATGATTATTTTGGTCTTGCTACAAGGTTTCCAGAGCAATGCGCTCCAGGTGTCATGGGCAGGACTGACTAAAGGATAACGGACCGGTGGGGAGACTTGCAGCACCCTAAGGCAGCTAGGAGAGCTGGGGCCTTGTTTCACTCACCACTGCATGCCAGCACTAGCATAATACCTGGCGCATAGTGCACTTTCTGCACACCCAGCCCTCATGTGAGCTTGCAGTGCAGGTAAAGAGTGAACTACACCCTGCAAACGCTGACTGGGAGAAGACCCCTGGCACCCAGCACCTCTCCCACTTGAACTCAGAACTCTCTCCCCACTATACAGACATTCTGGAGCTGCCAGAGTCACACACATTCTCACAGTTATTGCAGACACCTTCCACTCCTGTGCACATACCCACCCTCAACCTGGACTCCAGCATGAACCCAGGATATGAAGGTTTTCAAAATTTCTGGAATGTTCTTCCATTAGCTGGAAGTTTCTTTCTAGGCTCTTTTTCCATCCTGCAGATCAACAGACGCACACTCATGCACTAACCAACCTTGTACCAACACAACCCACAGCCTAATGTTTAGCACTAGGCAGAATAAGGTATGAATCCCAGGGAGTTTGCCACCTCTACAAATGCACAAATTCCTAAATCCTCAACACTTAAAACATTTTTTACCTAAAACATGTTTTAGTCAGTTTAGAGTAAAATTAAAAACTTTGGGTTGACTAGACACGTGGTTGTTTTTCCTGGTTTCCTAAGCTCTGGGACACCAAGGTGGTACATGGGGAAGTGTTTACTCACATTCTCATGATAAGATAATGACAAAATCAAGACCAAAGAAAACAGACTAAAGAAGCAGCTAAATTAGCCTTCAGGAAGCAGGC
This sequence comes from Aplodontia rufa, assembly GCA_004027875.1. Classification (NCBI taxonomy): domain Eukaryota; kingdom Metazoa; phylum Chordata; class Mammalia; order Rodentia; family Aplodontiidae; genus Aplodontia; species Aplodontia rufa. The sequence goes on from PVKS010022808.1 coordinate 14,992, forward strand.
TGCTCAGGGATGGTAGATGTCTCACCATAGTTTTATTTTAAGCAGTCTACAACATACACAACTGTGATTAACCTGTACTGAAAACTGTGGAGAGAGCAGGATCATATCTAACTTCTCATATGTCCACTCATTAAATGAGGAGGGGTAAACTGAATGGAGTCTTCCTGAACCACAGAAGGGAACTAGCTGGGGGCCTTCTCGGTGCCAGATGCTGAGTGACAGGATGTATGTGTATTATTTCACCCAGTCTTTGCATCAGCATTCTGAGAAGCATCAACCACCTTTTGCAGATGAGATAAAAGGATTCAGCCAAACTGATAAGTGGTAGAGACAGGGCTTAAACCAAGATATAAGGACAGCAAAGACTACGGATGCTTCTTCCAAATCTTCACTGCGTTGTTCAATGACCTGACCCCACAGGGCGCTACATCCTCCATGGAGCCCCTAGCTCCAAACGCATTTGGTGCTTTGTGTAATTTGGAATATTAAATAATTAGATGTTGTAGTGGTCCATCAAATTGTACCTGGACCAAAGACTGATGGAGAGAGTGTTTGTCTGGCTCTCATTGGGGTGATGGATGGGTGGTTCAGCCAGAGGTGCCCGAGGTAGGAGAGTGCTGTCATGCACACTTGCTCTTTGAATAAGGATCCTAGCGCAGTGCCGGACGCCCCTGCACATGAATTATGGCTCAGGCGAGAAGCACAACAAAGCAATTTGCCTCTGTAACTAATTCCTCTTGTCTGCAGTGCTGAAGGAGCAATACTTTAGCAGGCAGTGAGCTGGGTAATTGGAAATAAGGGCAACTCTCTGAGCAGGCTGGGGATGGTTGAGGAAGACTGGTTTTTATCAACGTAGGGGCTATTTTTTATAATCAGTGTCTATGTGCAAAAAAATTAAATAAATACAGAAGGGGAACTAAGCAAGCCTTCTACATCTACCATCCCAGGAAAATTCTTTTTCCTTTTTAATACTACCTCAAAGCTCAATCAAATAATAGTGGAACTTGACCCCTTGGCCTTGGAAGGAGTCTTGGAGGTAGATCATTGAGCTAACATGTCTGCAGATTAAGCAAAACGTTGCCAAAATCAATGCTCTTTGCAGTGCAGACAGAGGTGCCGAGACCAGGACTTTCCTGTAAGGACTTTTGTCTTTTGATTGCTAAGCCAGGCTCAAGTTCTACTACTTCTGCAGTCATTCTTGCTAACTGGAAACACTGGTAGATCTATGTACCCAGAGAGCCAAGAGATCATCTACACACACACACACACACACACACACACACTCCTACCAAACTCAGCCCCACTCTCTGTATATTAACCCTCACTGTCACAATATCAACCAACATCCCATCCATGACTTTGAAAATACACAGAGCATCCCAACAAGAATACCTCCCATTTCACCCACTGATTTCTGCAGCCAAAGATTTTTATAGTCTGGAACTTTCCCTTCAGCAACTGATAAAGGAAAACCAGTTCTTGGGCAAGGACCGATATTCCTCTTTAGAGATTTTACAAATAAGACAACAATTTAGGCACAACCTGAATATAATATAGAAAGATGGAGGATGCTTCCTTCATCAAATCTTGATGTCGTGAGAATGAAATTTACTCTGGATAAATGCTTTATGAAACAGCTAAGCATAAAGGGGGAGTCTCCAAGAGCAAACTCAAGACACAAAGGTGGTCAGAAATCCATGCTGCACAATAGAGGAGCTAGGAATTTATACTTCCTGGTGGAAATCCTGCAGAGGGAGGGAGGCAGAAAAGAAGGTGATGGTGGGGGGTACTGAGGTGATAGGGTAACCACTCTGTGGCTTTGAAACAGAAAAAAAATGTCTAATAGAAAAATTTTAACATTGATTGGCACTTTTTCTTAATATTGCATCAATACAATAAGATGGCTCTAGCTCAGAAACCTCCAATGGCTTCCTCTTGCTTCCAGGACGCAATTCTAAAGCCTCAGCCTGCTATCCAAGGCCTTCCCACTCCAGGCTGGCTCCAGCAATACCCAGCTCCAAGTGCCACATGGATGAGGAACTGCAGGCTGGGGCATGAGGGCCCTCTCCGTCCAGACACTTGGTGCTGCTCCATCCTCCAGGTGACCTCTGAAGCCCCTGCTTCTCAGCACTCCAGGACCAGCAGTGGCTTCTCATAGGTGTTCTACTCCCACCAGAAATCATGAAATCTGCAGTTCTGCTCACTTAATGGCTTTTTTTCCTGCTTGCTTTAAATCTTCCCATCCTTTGAGTCCCAGCGGAAGTCACGCCATCTCCAAACCCCTCATTCTGCCTGGTTTCCCAGCGTATGAGCACCAGGTCCTCTGAGGACTGACTGCCAAGGTGTTTGCCATCTGTTCTGCCCACATCCTCGCTGCTTTCACCACCACTCGGCAAATTCACATGGGAATGTCCTGCTCCTCACCAGATTGTAAACCCTCTGAAGTCAGCAACAATTTTTATTTGTTTTATTACTACTATTTTGGTATCACCCACAAACTCTGGCATAATTCTGAGCACCAAATAAATATTGAATAAACAATGAATTTCTCTGACCTCACTCTACCAGGCTTGTAGTTTTGGGCTCAGAGCCACAGGCTCCCAGGAACTTAGAGGCCAGAAGGTTTCCGGAACTCCACCTGCTGGAGAAAAACTTTGTTGCTTTTTCACTGTGCCTGTTTATCTCAGATCCAGAGCAGCAGGAGGACTTGTACCAGCCCAGGGCATACATTTATATCTGTGCATGAAAAGTGAACAAGCACACATCCGGGTGTCCATTCGAGCACCTGGAAAGGTAAACGTGATGGTTACCACAGCTGGAATCTAGGCCTGGCCTATTTTAAGGGTCAAAGCAAACACCAGGTGGGGTGTCTGCACCCTCTCCTCATTTGGGAAGCCGTGGTCTGCCACTGGAAGTGAGCTCCTTGGAAACAGCCTCATTCGCCACCGTGTCTCCAGCTCCAGCAAGAGTTCCGGGCACAGACGGGCACTTGATGTGCGAGGTGAAGGACTGAATAAATTAGCAGGCAAATCTGAGGACACAGAGAATCCTGGAGGATGTCCACAGCCTTCTCGCTGACAGCCTGAAGCTCTCGTCAGATGGCAGCTTCTGTGGGGCCTGTAAGAACCAGGACTGGGACAGGAAGAGTACAGCCCTGGAGGAGCCTCGCTCTCTGCCCTCCGTTTCCTCATTAGCAAAATGCCACTCATGATTCCTGCCTCGAAGGACCAGGTGCTGCCTCGTGCGTGGCCCATGCTGAGCAGCAGCCTGTGCTGGCTCTGAGCTCCCCTCCGCCGTGTTCAACACGGTCCAAAAGATCCCAGGTGACCTTGTAGCTGCCCTGGAGCATCATGTGTGTCAATCTGGAAAGGGTCACCCTCACATCTGGAAAGGGTCACCCTCACATCTGGAAAAAGTCACCCAAGCCCATCACAGCCCCTTCAGCTTCCGGTGTAAAAAGGACATACCCTGCCAGAAAGTTCCTGGATGATCTTGTACCTGATCCTCCTCTGCCCTGCAACATCATATCTATGGGGTAGCTGGCCAAAGGGAACAGCCCAAGTGTGGCCATGGTTCAAACCAAAGCAGGGCAATGGCTCAGTTCTAAGCTTCTGACACAAGGCACAGAAGCTGTAGCCACACTTGAAGCATTTGGGAAAATCTGGGTAGGGTGGCACAGTGGTTGAAAGCAGGGACACTGGGGCCAGACCACCTGGGATTGAAACCTACTCCACTGTCACAAGGCATGTGACCCTGGGCAAGTGACCTAGCCTCTCTGTGCTATTCTCCCCATATGTGATGTCCTCAGCTTTCTGAACATTGTGCCAGGTCACAAACACTCAGTGAGGGATAAATTAACTTCCCTTAGCCAGTGAGGCTGAATCCTACTCAAGTTGTCAGAGAATTAAATAGGACAATTCTTAGCATTGTCATCTCAGTTATCTCCCACCACATAACAGACTACCCAGAAGTTAGCGTGTTAAAATAACCATCATTTATTTGCTCCTGATTCTACAGTCTGGCCGGGGTGTGACATGTCTTTATTCTGTGTGGTATCAAGACAATCAAAGACAGATTCAGTCACAGATCTGGTTCCCAAGATGGAGAAGGCTGACAGGCTTAGGGCTGCCGAGTCTCTTTCTTCACCGTCTCTCACCCTCCCGAGTAGTTGGTTTCTTTCGCATGATTTCCAGCAAGGCAGGTATAAAAGCTGCCAGTTCTCTTAAGTCCTTGGCTGGAACCTGGCAGAGCTCAGTCCAAAGCAAGTCCCAAGGCCGGCTCAGTCTCAGGGGGAGGGAAACAGACTCTGCCCCTCGATGAGAGGAGTGACCAAGGCACCTAAGGAGGGCCAGATTACTGGACACTGCATGTGCAGGAAGTCCATCCCAATACCATGGGGTCTTTGCCACAAAGTCAGAACACTTTGATGAGGCAGGAAAATGCTTTCAACCTGAGCATCTCAAGTGATTACAGGCTAGGCAGGAAGCACCAGGCCACGGCAAGCTGAATGCAGACTCCAGGACCATCACTCACAACCCGCATCATGCTGAGCAACTTCCCTTAGAGTTCAAATTACCCAGTGTCCCCTTGCCCTCATGTGGAAGGGAAGATCACACCAGCAGACTGCACACAGCAGAGGCCCTACCATCCAAAGATACTCAACTCTTCTGGAATGAATAAATTCTAACATGATTTGTTGTATGGACAAACAAAGGACTTAGATAAGTGAATTAGTTAATGATTTGGAAAAAATAATAATTAAATTCTCTCCAGGGCTGATGAACTCCATCTCCAGAAGAATAATTTACACCAAAGACTAGTGGCTAAAGTTGAATGCCTTTGAGTCCCAAGACCCCTTTACTAGCTATATGACCTTGGGCAATCTAAGTATCTTGTACATAACAGATACTCAATAAATACTCATGAAATTATTGACCTTTTATGGTACTGGGAATTGAACCCAGAGGTGCTCTACCACTGAGCTACATCCCTAGACATTTTTATCTTTTATCATTAATTTCCTAGGGTCTCACACTCGTGATCCTCCTGACTTAGCCTCCTTAGTCACTGGGATTACAAGTGTGGCCACCATGTCTGGCTGAAGTACATGAATTCTAAAGTGTGTGCTAAATAATTGAATAAATGAATCAGTAGATGAATAAAAAAAATACCAACAACAACAAATGTGCACGCACACAAGCATGCACACACTCACACACACACACACACACACACACACCCGTGTTGGTGAACTCTGCCCCTAAAAGTTCATCCTTGTGGGAACCTGTGGAAATGGTTCAAATTTCCCTACTCCCCCCTGCTTGCTTTCTAAGATAGCAGCCGCCATCAGCCCTGCCAGATAGGTGCAGTTTTTACTTTTTTTGCACATATGGATCAAACCCTAATTGACTCTTCCTTTTTTAGTATGTCCTGGCCCAGTGTCCAGAAGAGCCAAAGGTCTGAGCTCTGCATGGTGACTTCCCAGGTCTCCCTGGCTGCTGTTAGTTAGAGCGCCGATTCTATTTCTTTCCAGGTACTCCCCCACATTGAGCTGTCTCCCCCTGCAGCAGGAGCAGCCTGAGGGGTTCTGTGCACTGGGGCAACACTTGTCTGACACCATCACTTCTGCTACAACTGCCAGGACCTGAATTCCTTAGGATTTTATTCTGGCAGCAATATTATTAAGTCTTAGTGATATTATTACAGTTACAATGCAACAAAAATGTGTATTCACTATCTTTAATCCTTTCAATATCTCCATGAAAAAAGCCAAATTATAACCCCAAATTGATAGAAAAGGCCCCAAACCCACAGACTTGCCCAAGTCCCCCACTTTCTGAATGACCAAGGTGACATTTTCACGCAGGCAGGGCTGCATTTTCACATCAGAGCCACAACTCCACCATTCTCTCCCATTACATCAGGACCTTCTGGAGGGGTGGGACAGCTCCTACCCACCCCTGGGGCCTCAGTGCTCAGCATGAGGCCTGAGCAGGAGGAGATGGTGCTGGATGACAAGGGCCATGTGACCTCACATGTGTGACCTCACACATGGGCCATTTGTCCAAGGCACGGGCCACTTGAGAGACCCAATCCCTGTGTCAGGCCTCACTGCTTCAATGGCAAGACAATCTAGTTCCTGGCCCCCAGACATAATCACTTTTGACTTGAGAGGATACACAGGTCCTCCCTGCTGGGCATCACCAGTCAAGTTGGGCTCAGAATCCACAAGGGTTAAATTCCTCAAAGCTATCTTTATTTTTTTTTTAAGTTCCCTCTCTGGTTCTCTCTCTCTCTCTCTTTCTCTCTCTCTCTCTCTCTCTCTCTCTCTCTCTGTCATTTCCCTCTTGTCTGGTAGTACTCAGGTACCAAATGCTGGACTTTGCCCCAGGTAAACAATGACTGCTTAAATTCAAAAGGCTCCAGCATTCCTGCAGGAAGCACTTACCAAAGCCAGTGTCCCCTGCCCCCCACTGCCTCCTTAACCTGCTCCCCAGCAGCCTGTGTGGGGTCACAGGTGACAGTCTGGGCATCTAGAACACATCAGGGGAGCCCCTCTGCATGCAGCATTTGTGCCCTGGAGTTCTCTACATGGATTTTTTTGTTTTCATTTTATTTAGTTTTTTATTATTAGTTTGACATAGACTTATTTTGGAGGAAATTGTTGTCATAGTGAGATAGTAAGCTGAGGTCATCCATTCCCCAAGCTGACTACTATCCTTTAGTAGGTTTTACACTAGCTTCCACATGAGAGAAAATATATGGCCCTTAAGACTTTGAGTTTAGGGGCTGGAGCGGTGCCTCAACAGTTATGGCACTTGCCCGGCATGCACAAGTACACGGGTTCAAATCCCAGCACCCACATATACAACTAAGTGTGGGAGTAACGAAAGCCATGTGAAAAAACTCATTAAAAATTGATTCTCTCTGTCTCTCTCTCTCTCTCTCTCTCTCTCACTGTACTTCTCTCTAATAAATAAATAAATAAAAATTTAAAAAAGAGTCTGAATTGTGGATATTTCACTCAGTATAATTGTTTTTCCGTTTCCATCCACATGCATTATTAACCCTTGGTTTACAGTTGGGAGAGCTGAGGTCTGGGCTCCCTGAGCAAAAGAAGCCAGCATTTCTGTTCTAATTTACTGCCTCACATCCCAGCCCCTGTCCTCCTCACCTTGGAGAGTGTGAGACTTAGAGGAGGTCATTTCTGCAAACTTGGAAATAAAGACAGAACTAGGGCAAAGTAATAAAGAACACCGGCAAGATATTCACCTTGGGAAACTGGTCTTATTTCTGATCAGTTATTTCTGGCACAACTAGTTCATATGGAAAAAGAATGAATTTGTTCAACTTGGGAAATCTAAGAAGTTCCAAGAAACAACCTGTGAACACCTAAGGAGCTGGTGATAACCTCAACTCCTGGATCCCACCCCAGATCTACTGAACCAGAATTCCTGGGGGCCAGGAAGTCTACATTGTTAACAAGTGTTTTCCACCTCCAGGGATTCTGATGTACCCTTAAGGTTGAGAACCTCTGTTCTGGAGGCAAAGCCTGAGGTTTGCTCACCTGGAAAGGCGCTACATCCTGGGGAGGCGGGCCACAAGCCTAGCAGGGCAAGTGTTCTCCCTCCTGCTGCAGGGGGTCCTGGGAGGTCAGTTCTGAGAGCTTCTCTCCTAACCACACCTGACCGTCTCTGCAGGAGACACTCACCTGAACTTTTCTCAGTGCCAGAGTCGCTGGATGAGCCCATTCCCCTGCCACTTTCAGGCACATAAAGCTGAATATCTGAACTCCCAAGAAAATTAACCTATTTTGTCTTAAATTGTAAGGCTCATGTGAACACGATTTTCTAACAATAACTCCTCTACCCATTCTGCTTGCTATACAGGGGAACTAATTAGGAAAAGGGAAAATGCAAAACATGGACTAAGATTTCAAGTTTTAGGCATCTTTAGTCTTGGCCCTTCCACCAGAGAAGTTTCTCAGTGAGCCTTGGTACTCATACATTAGCACCAGAGCTGAACAGGGAATAAACTTTTACTCGATTTTCTGTGGGTGCCCTGCTGAAATTCTAGCAATAGCCTAAGGAGTTATTCTCTAACTCAAAAATTGAGTTTTCTGCTTACCCTCTAATCGACTCATTGCTTACATTCTTCCAGTGGCTGCCATCTGGGCCAGTCATCTGTCCACCTGATATTGAACCCAGGCAGAAAGCCTGGTCAAAAGAGGCTCTCTTTCTTCTTCCTTTGTCAGGAGGACATAAAGGCTCAGCTTTTAAAATGTTCCCCAGCTTCAAAAATAGGCTACAGAAACTTGAACCCAGGGAAATAAAATTTGCCTTGGTGTAGATGTAACCATTTTTTACAATTTGTGGGAAGGATGAAAAAAAACATACTGAATTTCATGCAATTTTATCATGTTTTAAAGTGAAAAGCCATTTTCTGTCTATGAAGGGAGTCCTGCCAGCTTCTGAGCCCCCAGGCGAAGGCAGAAGGCAAGGAGCTAATGATGGGGCTGGGCATTCACATTGTCCCTGTCCCCTGAGATGTTTCACCATTTCTTAGAAGAGGACTATGAGAAAAGGTCTTCCTCACAGAGCAGGCCACCACGTGGTACTTCCGAGGGCAGGCCCTGGCTTCCTTCAGATGTCATGTCCTACAAGGCATCAGCATGGGAGATGGTGCTGCTATTTGGATTTTTCTTCTGTTACGTGGTGATCACTTTGCCATGTGAACTGATAGGATTTCTTTGCCTAGGCTCTCAGCTGGGTCAGGAATCCAATGGCTTCACAAACCGAGCTGATCCACCTCCTTTCCAGGTTCCGGGGGAGAAAAATCAGCTCTCTCAGCTCTGGAGCTGTGCTCTGTTGGCCTGGGCTGGAGGCTTTGAAAATAAACCCATGCTGTGCGTATGCACCAGTTTCTATGGCAATGGAAGTTAAGGTTTGTCAGGACACACCAAGTCCCTACAAGCAGTGAAGTCAACCCTCTGCCTGGTGATTGCCAAGAAGTATTTCTTCGCTCCCCCTGACGTGGCTTCTGACAGTCACTGACAACTTAGACTAACAGTCACGCCTCTGCTCCTCAAGAACACCCCACAAGGTGCAGTCTCTATCAAAGTACTTTTGTTTCCAAACAGGACTACATCACAGTGTAGCCGGCTGCAAAGACAGGATGCTATCTCACTCATGGCTCTCTTGTAATAGGTTATTTCCTCCGTTGTCATCAGCTACCATTTAGTAAGTACCTATGACTTGCCAAACACTGATACAGGCGTTCAACGTACATAATTTCATTCTTCAGAACAGGTGATGAATCAGTGCTATAATCCCCTTTTTACAGAAGATGAAATTGGGGGGCCAAAGAAGCCAAGTGACATGCTAGATGCTCCCCAGAGGTAGGTGTTGGATCCAAGGTTTCACCAAAGCCATTTGATCTTTCCATCATATAGCACTGCCCACCATGCACAACAGGGTACCTTGATCTTTCTTCTTAGTAAACTTAACTTTTGAAAAGTCTGCTGTTGAGGCTGGAGTGCTGCCTGGCACGCACGGGTATGCAGGTTCAAACCTTGCATACAGCAACGAAAGCCACATGAAAAACTAAATTAAATTGATTCTCTCTTCCTCCCTCTCTCTCTCCCTCTCTCTTAAAAAAGAAAAGAAAAAGTCTTCTGTTGTAAGCCTTTTCTCCAAGCTATAATCTATCATACCATCTTAAGACATTTGATTGAACTTCAGATTTTAGTTTTTTCTCTATCCATTCCTTTCTGAATCATCTTAATGTATCCACCTTTCTCACGAGAGCCTGAATGGTAATTATTTTCTTAATAAGAGTAATAGCAGTTTTCAACTTTATACATTTCAAGCCACAACACACCAGTATCATGGACTTTGAGGTGCCTAATGTAAACCTCTTGGATCACACTTATTCCAACAATTACCTTTGGGATTTCAGTCTTCTCAAGGATGCAGGAGTAAAGGAAAATTGAAGAATTATGGGCAGAAGAACTGAAATAAATTGTGTGGAATAATTAAACAACCTGATGGATCAAGATGTGGTGGAAAAAATAGGACTTCATCTTATAAAATGTTTTAAAGCAATGGATGAAGAATTCCCACTGAACATTATAATTCAATACTAATCTATCATTGGGATGAAGGCCTGGATCCCAAGCTAATATCCCAGCAAACAGCCTGCCTCTTAAGGAAATTTCACATCTGCAAACTTGATTATTGCATTTTTCAGGCATTAACGTACGAAAGCCTGAGAGATATTGCAGCCATCTCTCAGTACAGAGGTCCAAGTGACAGGGCTTGCGCTAGTTTCAAGGCTCTCTCTCTGTCTCCAATTCTTTTGTAAAGTTTGCCTTTCTCTAGGCTGTGAGCTTATCAGTCCATCCTCTTTTCACTGGGCTTTTCGGCTTTTGCTTTTGCTTACAGGTTGGCCTTCATTTTCCAGGCCTCAGCAACTGTCCCTCTGGATTCAGGCAGTGATCCAAGCCCCCATGAGAAACAACACATTGCTAAACACAAAAGCAGAAGCCAGAAGTTGGCTTGGGACACTCAGGTGTATTCTGCAAGAAGCCAACTTTTTAGTTCACAATATGCAAGGAATGAGACACATCAGCAGCAATTTCACCCTGAGAAGCATTATTATCTTGTCAGAGGCATTAAATGTTAAAGTGAAATTCAGAATCCTTGCTCTACTTTCAAGGCACAGAGCATTCTGATCCCACCCTGTCTTCCCAATTCTTCTTCCACACCATATGAAAGAAGCGCTTTGCTTTGATGTGATGATGACTTTTATTGAACGTTACTGTGCCAGACACTGAGTACAAAGTTCTTTACTTTATCTTGAATTACATCCAGTTGTAAATGAAGAAACTAAGACACAAAATGACTTGTCCGGCATCACACAGCTTGCCAGCGGAGGAGTCGGATCTTTGAACCAAGGAAGTCTGCTCCCAGCAGCTAAGCTCTTTCCTATGCCTCTGCAGCCACCCAAGACACAGACCTGTACCCTCCAGTCATCCAAATTTTGGTTGACCTTCTAGGCCCTGCTCGAACCCCACTGTTTTATGACACCTTCTATGACCACGAGGCCACAGAAAATTCTCTGATCTCAACCATTTGCTGTCACCACGCTGATTTTGGCATTGCCTCTCACAGCTTTCTGATAATGACAGTGAAAAGCAGGGGGAAAGAACTGCTCTTGATTCCACAGACTTGGGAGTGGGTTTGAAACCCACTCAGGACTTTCCATCCATGTGACTGTCCGTTTACTCACCCATCCTTAAGCACCTAAGAGGTGATGGGTTCTGGGGTCTCAGTGTAAGGGTATCACAGGCCAGCTCCCAGCCCCCATAAGATCTTGGAGCAGTGTCCTAACTCTTTGAGCTAATTTCATATGCCCTGCTCACGATAGCCAAAAGTATCAAAGTACACCATAGGGGTCTGGCATATAATAGGTGTTCAACCACAGGGGCTACTATAACTGCTATTATAATTAGTAAGCTTTCTTAGTGTCAGTCTTGTTTCCCTAACTAGCTTATAGATACCCCTGCATTCAGTAGTTACTACTCAACTAGAATCCAAACACCAAACCAGAATCGATTCACAGCTCCAGCAGGAACTGGTTGAATGGCCCGTGCTCTCACGTGTGTGTGTGTGTGTGTGTGTGTGTGTGTGTGTGTGTGGTATGCGTGCATGCATGCATGTTTGTGTGTGCATGAGTGTGTGCATGTCCCAATGGCACAATCAGGATCTGGTGAGGAGAAAGAGACTCTCATGGAAGCATTCACAATGGTGGGGCTTCTGTAGCTCAGACTGGAGCTGCTCCTCCTTAGGGGCAGGACTGTCCAGATCACAGAGTCCTGGGCTGCTCTAACCCCACTGGCATATTCTATCAGTTTCTTTTGGGCTATGCCCCTGCCCCAGGCTATCCCTTGGTTAGTATTTTTCAAACTCTACTCTCAAGGGAGTTGGTTCTCAAAGCCCGGAACAGTAACTAACTCTAATAAATTCCAGCTCCCATGCAGTGGCTCTTCCATGATATCTCAGCTCCTTCAGTCATGGCTAAGTGTTCAGACTGTAAGAGTATAGCTGCCAGGCCCCCGGCTCAAACTCCAGCTTAACCATTGCTCCCTCTGCTTGAGACTTAAGTATCCATGGCCACACTGGGGCTGGTTATCTGCCAGTAAATGTGATTGTCCCTAAAGACAGGGAGAAGTGGCTGGAAAGGTAGCTCAGTGGTATAGTGCTTGCCTGGCATGCTTGAGGACCGGGTTCAACCCCCAGCACCCCATGCACAACTAAGCAGAGGGGAAAAAAAGCCTAGATGAAAACAAAATTGTTTTTAAAGAAGGTAAGAGAAAGATAGGGCAGTCATTTAAACTCATTCCCGCCGTACTCCAGCTGACACGATGTATGGTGTGGGGAGGATAAGGCCCTAGTCCCTGCCCACGCAAGCCCTGCCTTTCCTGAGCTGCCAGGTCCCCTCTCCTCCTGCTCTGTACTCCGGTCACACCAAACCTTTGGCTACTTCTCAAATATGTGCTGCTGCTATTCCGTGGGTCTGCCATTCTCCTGCTTCATCTTGTCCACTGCTGAATTCCCTCTTCATTCAAGATAACCTCGCTCCCCTTCCTCATCCACACCACCCTTGCCCCATCCTTCAATAATGGTTCCTACCACCCTGCAGATATTTATTTGGGAAAAGAAAAGGGTGCCCCCAAACACATCAAATGCCTACCCTGCACCTAGCACAGCAAGGGACACTTTTTATGAGCTAGCTTTGCTGTTGGGTGGCTTGATTTTCCTGATAGATGATAAGGAAATTAAAGGCAAATGTCTATTTTTCACTACAATGTTCTTGGTGCCTGGAATTTTGTGGTTGCCCTAGGACTGTTTATAAATTTAAATTCAACTCACAAACAGTTGACAACTGAATGAGCAACGACTACCATAAAAGTTTCCAAGTAAGATTTCCTGTTATTCGATCAGTAACCGAGAGTTTTCTGAGGCTTCATCACTGAGCTGAGCCTAGGAGGACTGCTTTTAAGGACATCTTTCAAGAATGGAAATAATAGGGGCTGGAGCGGTGGCTTGGCAGTTAAGGCGCTTGCCTGGCATGCGCAAGTACGTGAGTTCAAACCCCAGTACCCATGTACACAACAAAGTGTCTAAGAAATGAAGGTTACTTGAAAAATTAAATAAAAATTGCTTCTCTCTTTCTCTCTCTCTCGCTGTCCCCTCTTTCTTTAAAACAAAAAAAGAATGGAAATAATAGAAAGATAGAGGAGAAGAAAGAGGAGATGATCTTTCACTTGCTGAAGTAAGAAAACAACAGCTGCATAAAAAAGGCAATCGTTAAGAAAGGGATATAAAGACTGTGCTCTTCTGGCTTCATGGGCAGAGTTATCACTTACATACCCAGGCTTCATCATCCTGAAGTTTTTTAGAGGTGATAAGTTGTTTTAATCAACCTGGCTTATCCTTTTTTCCCCATGTCCAATACAGCCATAAGCTAGAAGGCAGTTTTGTTCAATTCCTCTAGTTTGTTGATAGATTATGCTCTCTTCCAAGTTTCTCTCTCGAGAGCATCCCTCTTTTATTACTTTTCTTCTCAGTTCTTAGAATGAAAGTTTTGTAAAGCATGACTACTGTTTTTATTCCTGATCTAAAATGGAGATTGTACAAAATAGGAAGAATATGAATAAAGCGAATTTTTTAGCAAAATATCATGCTCTTAAAGGAAGAATATCATGCAAAATATTGAAGCTGGAGGGTCCTTGCAATTACAGTAAGAGCCCCTGTCAATTACAGTGAAAGCCTCTATCAACTGTGGGAAGGTCCTAAAAAGAAATAAAATCAAACCAGGAGGCAACGTGCCCTTCCTCACTTAGATGATCTGCCTTCTGCTCTTCACGGATTGCGTCTTTTTTATGAAGACCGTATCCATATCTATGCCTGGCACTGTGCTAGCTACCCTGTCAGCACACAATAAAGGTTCATCATGATTCATAGTAAGAATAATCATGCAGTGTGAAGAAGTTCCAATTAATTTCCCACAGCGTTATTCACCAGCTTCTTTCCAACTTCCCTGAAGTTACTAAAAAGAAAAAGGCTTCATTTGTATACACATGTGCCCTGTGCCTCAACCAGCTCATTTTCTTTATAAGCCAGATCAATTTCACAAGGAATGCAAGGTGCCAGGCAAAAAGTGTGACTGTCACAAACACTCCTCTAACTCTACTGTGCATCCTTGAACAAGTCATCCAGTGTCCCTAAGACTGCTCTACCACTTTGTCTGCCAAGGTTGGAGCACCCACCTTTGCTTGTCTGCCATATCAGGTACTACTGCTTTGATCATCTATAGATTATCTTGATCATCTATAGATTATCTATCACTCACTCCTAAGGGTGCAATCACATTGTTCCCTTCTCCATGAAGCCTTTGTCGTAGGACCTTTCTCTCTCTTTCTCTCTCTCTTTCACACACACACACACACACACATACACATACACACATGCACATGCATACACACATGGTGCCCTCTGTGCCCCGCCAAACCCAGTAGTTATACTTCTGCCTCCATCCTCTCTGCTTCTTCCATGATGGTAGAAACCATGTTCTATTCATTTTCTATTGCCTCATAGCAATTTTACCCAGTGGGAACACAGAGCAAACCTCAGAGAGGAAAGTTGCAAAAGCACAGAGATAAGCTGTGGCAGACAAAATGGTGTCACACAGAATGCCCAATTCAGCGTTGAGGTGTTGCCATAAGGGAGTTTCCTCGAGCATGCTAGGGAACAGAAACCAGAAACCACAATGGAAGACCAGAGAGAATGGGTTGGTGTTTACTGTGGGTCCCTGATTCTTGGCCTATTGGGGCACAAGTGCACTGATGTCCAGGGCTCAGGAGCAATGATAGACCTGGAGATTGCTCATGTTTGATCTATGATTGTCCCTAAGACAATCAATTATAACAATGGCCCATGAGTGTCCCCACAGACAATGGGAAGAAATCACAGTGGGATTATGGAGGCAACAAAGCCAGAGCATAGGTGAGGTCACCAGGACCAGAAAAATTACTCAAGGTAGAGAGCACTGTGAATACCATGGAGAAACAGTCCCTAGTAAACCTAGCTTGGTCTGTAATATGAGCACACAATGTGGCACTCTCCCAGGCTTGTATGGTCTGTAAACTCTAGTAATAATGAATATATTTATTATTTGATCAATTAGGCATTGTTTAGTTGTACAGAATGTAAAAGCCAACTCAAGATGTCTTGAAATTAAGAGAGATACTTACTGCTTACATAAAGAGATTTAGACCAAAAATTTCAGAAACATCCAAAATCTACCTTTCTCTAGTTACACTCCTATAATAGCTTTCTCCAAGCAGGAGCAAGGATAGTCACTGAAAGCACCAGGCTTAGAAGCAGATAACTAAGGGGACCCAAGGAAAGGAGAGTTTCTTTCCATTTGTTTCAACAATAATTCTGAGGTTGAGCCTCATTCCCAACCCTTGAACCAATCACTTCAGTGGCATGCATGAAGTGCCACTGTGGGACAGGTCTCCATCATACGTCATAAAATGGAGAATGGATGTGACCAGGATAGAAAGAGGAAGAGTGGACAACCTGTGGCAAACCTGTGGACACCCCACCTCACCAGCCTTATCAGGCTCCCCCAGCGTCCTGGACATGTTCAGGATGAGCACTTACTGCTGGACTGGCTGCTTCTCAATGCTAAGCAAGAGAGTAGCAATAAGGACCGTAAAGAATACCCTTCTCTTCCTACACACCCCTGCCCCTTCTCACATGTCACTCCAGGAATGGAGAATAATTTACTACCAGACACGTGATCTAGATTTCCTCCATGCTGTGTTCAAGACATTTTAGGAACCAAGGTCAAAATATTAACAGTCAAAAATGTGCAGAAAGAGATTTTTAAAAAGATCTTTATTTGCAGATGATATTATCATAAAGCCAAAAAGAAACATGGATAGAACTACTACAAATAAGAGAACTTAGTAAGATAGCAAAATAGCTAAATATGAAATTAACCTTCTATGTCAGCTATTAAGCTCTTGGTCTTTAGCTCCAAATCCACCCTCTATACTCAGCTTTGTGATGCAGAGCTGGGGAACCCTGTGTGACTTTGATAGTGGGGGTCCCTATGGGGAGACTGCAGATAGAGGAACAGGAGACACTTGCTTCTTCCTGTTGGCTACCTGCCTGCTTCCTGTTCCTGTGATATCTCTAAGTAATCATTCTTCTCATCAGCAGCAACAGCAGAATACAGCCTTCAGCTTCTCTAAGAATGACAGTCCAGACTCATTGGGTGCCCTTCAGGGACACCAACACTCACTCATGAAAGTCCTTTCCTCAGAGGTCTGGTTCCCATGAGTCCTCCCTCTGAGCTTGGAGATCCCAGAACCAGCCAAGCAGCCCCCTCCTCAAAGTCCAAGTTCCATCTCCTCAGGGCCCCTCCTCAGACTTCCAGATTCAATAACTCCGTTCTCGTCCCTTTGATTCCATCCCTGGGGGTTGGCAGCTGTTTCCTACAGTTTGTTTGTTTTTTTCCCTGTGACATATTACTATTCTCTTTTCACCTTTTTAGTTACCTACTTTACATTAGTTAACAATGTTTTCTATTAAATAATCTCTGTTAGAATAAATGGTGCTATTTCTGTCTCCTGACTGGACCCTGGTTGATCAACATGTGACTTCACATACACAAAATAACCAATCAGAAGATACTGAAGGGATTGAGATGCCCCTACTTCTTCCTTCCTGTAAAGTGGTGTTTTGGCTAGTCTGGGCCTCCTGTTATTCCATATGAACTGGAGAATTGCTTTTTCTATATCTGTGAAGAATGCCATAGTTATCTTGTTGGGGATTGCATTGAATCTCTATAGGGCTTTGGATAGAATGGCCATCTTTATTGTATTGATTCTGCCTAACCATGAGCATGGAATGTTTTTCCATCTACTCAGGTCTTCTGTAATTTCTTTTTTTAGTGTTTGATAGTTTTCTTTGTAGAGGTCCTTAATATCCTTTGTAAGGTTAATGCCCAAGTATTTCATTTTTTTGGAGGAGATGGTGAATGGGAGAGATTTCCTGATTTCTTCTTCTGCGGATTTGTTGCTGGAGTAAAGGAAAGCTAGAGACTTACTGGAGTTGATCTTATAGCCAGCTACTTTGCTGAAATCATCTATAAGCTCTAGGAGTTTTCTGGCCAATGACATTGAGTCTTCTAGGTATAGAATCATGTCATCAGCGAAAAGAGATAACTTAACTTCCTCTTTTCCTATAGAAATACCTTTGATTTCCTTGTCTTGCCTGATAGCTCTGGCAAGGGTTTCAAGGACTATATTGAACAAGAGTGGGGAAAGCGGACAGCCTTGTCTTGTTCCTGAATTTAGTGGAAACGCTTTCAGTTTTTCTCCATTGAGGATAATGTTGGCTATGGGTCTGTCATAAATGGATCTGACATAGTTAAAGTATCTTCCCTTGATCCCTATCTTTTCCAGAGTTTGGAGCATAAAGTGGTGTTGAATTTTATCAAATGCCTTCTCTGCATCAATTGAGAGGATTATATGATTTTTGTTTTTAATTTTGTTTATGTGGTGGATTACATTTATTGATTTGCGTATGTTGAACCAGCCTTGCTTTCCTGGAAGGAAGCCCACTTGATTATAATGTATTATCTTTTTAATGTGCTTTTGTATCCGATTAGCTAAAATTTTATGAAGGATTTTTGCATCAATGTTCATCAGGGAAATTGGTCTGCAGTTTTCTTTCCTTGATGTGTCTTTGTTGGGATTTGGAATCAGTGTAATGTTTGCTTCATAAAAAGTGTTTGGGAGTGTTCCCTCTCTATCAATTTCCTGGAAGAGCTGGTAGAGGATCGGTGTTAGTTCTTCTCCTGATATGAAATTATACTACAGTGCCATAGTAGAAAAAACATCATGGTATTGATATCAAACCAGAACTGAAGATCAATGGAACAGAATAGAAGATCCTGAGACAAACCCCCATATCTTTAACTATTTGATATTTGATAAAGGGGGCAAAAGCATAGTGTGGAAGGAAGAAAGCCTGTTCAACAAATGGTGCTGGGCAAATTGGACAGCCATGTGTAGACAACTGAAACTGGATCTTTATCTTTCACCCTGCACAAAAATTAAATCAAAATGGATCAAAGATCTGGATATTAAGCAAACAACTTT
>PVKS010022809.1:0-33201 GCA_004027875.1 Aplodontia rufa
TAATGGGTTGCTTCAAGAGAGACCTCTCAGTGAATTATGAGAGGCAGCCAATGCCCGTTTTGCCGTGTGTCTAATTCTTCAGATATCTGTGTCTCTCTTGGAAAACTGCTGATGCAGTGGATTTTTCCCAGTCAGAGTCAGAGCCCCAGCGAATGCTGTCACGCTTCAAGACGCCATCTTCCTCGGTATCCGACACAGGGCCTTCCTAAGTTTCTTAGGGCCTCGCTAAGTTGCTGAGCCTGGCTTTGAACTTGTGATCCTACTGCCTCTGTCTCCTGAGCTTCTGGGATTACTGGCATAAGCTACCACACCTGGCTCATTTTCTCTTGTTGTAGTGTTGGTATGAGGCTTCCATAAGAAGATAAAGGTTGCAGCGTGCAGTGACACGCACCTATAATCCCCATACTATGGCATTTTTAAAACTACAGAAACCCTGGTACTTTTTATATTTTCCACTAATACTACTTCATTACTGAACGTGTAACAAAGAAAAAAAATCAATAATTCCAGTATCCTAACATAAAAATACTAATAATGTTTTAGTGTATCCCTGAGTTCTTCCCTATGCTTTTTCCATTTGTTTTGGTTTTGTAATACATATTCATAGTGCATATATAATTTTTATTCTGCTCAAAATATGTATTTATGGGGTGGGAGTATAGCCAAGTGGTAGAGTATGTTCTTGGTGTGCATGAGGCCCTGATTTCAATCCCCAGCACCAAAAAGACACATTAAACATTTTCTTGCACTGCTACAAGACTTTAAAATCTATTTTTTATGCTGCATTTATAGTTTACTTAAAAAATAAGCACAGGACAAAAACTCAAACAGTAACAATAGGAATACAATAAAAGTTAAGCTTGCCTCTCATTTCATTCTCCCAATTTACCCCTTAGAGGCTGTAACTCTTTGCACCTTTGTGAGTATTCCTTTAGGAACAGTCTATGTGTACAGAAGTTATTATGTAGGAATGTGTCCAATCCCTTTTCCCACTCCAAAAATTGAAGCCAATTATATATGCTCTTCTTTCACTTAATATATTTTTGAGACCTCTCCATGTTAGCACTTATCAATTTTCTTCATTTACAGGCTGAATAGTAATTCATTGCATGGAAACACTATTTCTTAACCCATCAATTGACAATTAGCTTGTTCTCAGGCTTTGCTCTTACAAAGCTGTAGTGTGCATTTTTTGTTTTTTTTTAAAGAGAGGGGGGGTACTGGAGCGATGGCTCAGTGGCTTGGTGGTTACGACGCTTGCCTGGCTGTGCACATATGTGCATTCAAACCCCAGCACCACATACGCAACAAACTCTTGCAGCAACAAAAGCCACATGAAAAACTAAATTAAAAAAAATTTTCTCTCCTTCTATCTCTCACATTTTCCCTCTTTCTTTAAAAATAAGAGAGAGAGAGAGAGAGAGACAGTGAGAGAGAAAGAGAGAATCAATTTTATTTAGTTTTTCATGTGGCTTTCATTGCTTTAACACTTTGTTGTATATGTGGTGCTGGGGTTTGAACTCATATCCTCATGTGTGCCAGGCAAGCACCGTGACCACTGAGCCATCAGTCCAGCCCCTGTCATGTGCATTCTTATACCTACATATTGCTGTAGAATAAAGTCACAGCAAGAAATTTTTGGGTCAGGTTAATTTAAAATTTTTATGGATATTGGCAAATTGTCATTCAAAGAAGTTGTACCTCTTTATCCAACAACATGTGAAAATGCCTCAAAAACACTACTTGCAAAAACTGCCACAGGCACTTTTCTGTCAACTATCTAAAAGCTTTAAAGAAATGAAAAAAATATATAAAAGTTTTAAAGACATACCTACATATTTTTCTTAACTAACTGCATATGCAAACACTAAATTTTGTTGAAACATATAAACCCTGACAATAAAATGAAAACCAGGGTTCATATCTTAAGGATTTAGATAGAAGGATGCTTATTTATGGGAAGCCTCACTCAGACACTAGAAAAGGGAAAAAGTGTTCCTGGAGCATGATCCTTTCGTTAGCACATTCTTGCTAGGAATACGAAAAGACAGTGACTTCATAATTTAAAAAAGGTAAACCAGACAAACAATAAAGAGGCAAAAAAATCCTACATACTTGAAAAAGTAGCCTTTTAAATGCTTTTTAAAAGACATTATATATCATACATTTTAGAGATAATTTTATACTATAAATATTGTGTTCCTCTGTCTAATATAAAATGTTGTCTTCACTGAGGTGCTACCATCTGAGGATCAGGTGAACCCAATTAACCCAATTTTTAACTTGTCCATACTAAGTGGTTTATGTTAGATGTACAGTGTTCCTTAAGTCCTTTAGGGTACAACATGGTAAAACCATAAACAGGCTGTAAAGGTCATGACATTAATTTTGCTGTCATTTTTATGTGTTAAGTAGGCATCAAAAACTAAAAGAACCTTGTCCTATGGGAAGGAAGGTAAATCTGAAACTAATTATGGTAGTTACTATAATACTATTACAATTAAACACCATGACCCTAGCTAAATTTATTTTGGTACCTTTTTCTAATGAATACAACTTCTTAAATAAGATTATTGCACTCTTACGTAAAGCAAAATGGGTCACTGGAGGACTAGAAGAATAAAGTAACCATTCAAAAACCTGAATTTTCATTCACTTAAAGCTTAGCTGGAAAGTTTAATGTAATAAACTTAGCATATTTGGACTCTTTTTGCTGAAAACGCTGTACTTGTTACAAGACTTTTTTAAGAAGTAAAAACTTTGAACTTCACAAGCATAGAGTACTGAATCAAGAGCTGTTTCTGTCATGATTCAGAGCCTACTTAGGGACAGTTCTCACTTACTTGCTGTTGTCATATACTTCTTCTATTTTGTCAACTCAGGATTTGTTCATACCCATTACTATTTAAACCTGAATAAAGGGGGGAATATCTTAATATCTTCTGTGCTTAAATTTTTAAGAATCAAATTACTTTATATATTTGGAGAATAAGATGGTCCAGTAGCAACATCTAAACTTAATGATTTCCTGCTAATTCAGGTTTCTACCATACATCTAGCCTGAGCACCTGCTGGGACAGGTAGCTATCTGACTTGGCAGGTGGGTAGTAGTCACTGAGTGAGTTCTCTAATGCTAGGAAGGCAGTGATATTCCCACCCAGAAACTGAGGGCTCCCTTTAACTCTTACAAACGCCAGAGGACAGAGATGGGACCTGAGGCCACGAATGATGAGTTCAGTGGGTAGAGAGGGAAAAAGGAAGTCTGTCAAGATCTGTGCAGGACTAATGAGTAGCAAAAAAAATGAAAAAGTAGCAATCACAAAAGAAAGAAAGAGGAAGTGTGAAGGGAAAAAGGAACAATGGCAATAGTACTTTAAGAGAAATAGCACGTGAAAAAAGAAAATCCCTTAAATTCTAACTTTAAATATTTTGGTCCTTTGGCTCTCTACTGAAGTTAGAAAAGCTATATATAGTATTTCTTGTGCACAGCTCAGAGTCTTGATAATCAACATCTACTAATTAGTGTAAATGTTGCTGATCAAACACAATCATATTAAAATTTAGGTGGAGATAAAGTCAAATACTTCAAAAAGAGAGTTTATTTCTCTAAATTTGAAAATTAACCTTGGAATTGATTTTTGTTTGTTTGTTTAGAGGTGCTAACTGAACATGAGGCATTACCACATAGAAAAATGGGAAATAAAGATTGCACAAGGCAACAGAAGACCACTTTTTCTTGCAAGGATTTCTACAACAGTTCATTGTGGATTATCAGGGATTCGAACTAAGACGTGACTTTGAACATTTTTCTGATCCTTTATTTTCATATATTTGTCCATGTTTCCATAATCTATTTCTTCATAAATCCATATCTCAAACTACAACTTGTAGTCTAAATGTGTATTATTTTTACATCAGCTGATGAAGCAACATTTTAAGCTAGTGCATAAAACAGTGGCTTTATAATTATCTAAATATTTCATTAAATTTCATTCTTAATACTTTAGAAAAAATAGTTGGGATTAATAGCTTAATATAAATGAGATATGATACCAAAAACCTAGCCAATGAAAGTAAAAATAGAGAAAACTTCTGTGCATCAAAGGGCACAAATAACAGTGAAAAGAGAACCTATGGAATGGAAGAAAATATTTACAAATCATAAAACTCACAACAGATGTAAATATCCAGAATTTATAAACAAATACCATGAATCCACAATAAAAATCAACCTGAATTAAAAGTGGGCAAAGGATTTGAATAGTTATTTTTCCACAGACAGCATGCAAGTAGTCAAGAAAAAAAAGATGTTCAACATCACGGATCATCAGGAAAGTGCAAATCGAAACCACAATCACCTCACTGAAACTCACTGTGACTATTATTAAATAAACAAACAAACAAACAAACCAAAAACAACAAGTGTTTTTTTTTTTTGAGGCTATGGAGAAGATGGACTCCCGCCTACTGCTGATGGAAATGTAAAATGGTGCAACCACTATGGACAGCAGAGTGGCAGTGGTTTAAAATTAAACTTAGAATTGCCATGAGGCAATAATTTGACTTGTAATAATTTGACGTCCCAAAAAGTTGAAAGCAAGATCTCAAAGAGATATGCATCCTGTGTTTGCAGCAGCATTATTCACAAAACCAAGAGGTGAATCAATCCAAAGGTCTAGCAATGAATGGATAAACAAAATATACATACATTCTATAAAATGAAATAATATGCAACCTTCCAAAGGAAGAAACTCACAAGGGTACAACATGGATGAACCTTGTGGACATTATGCTAAAAAAAGCAAGTCACAAAAGCACAAAAATATGATCCTACTTATATGAGGTATACAGAATAGTCAAATTCATAGAAACAGGAAGCAGAACAATGGTTGCAAAGGTCTGGGGACAGGAGAAATAGGGATTTGTTGTTCAATGAGTTTTACAAGATGAAAAAGTTATATAAAGTTTGGTGGCACAACAATGTGAATATACTTAACACTACTGAAGAGTACACCTAAATATGGTCAAGATGGTAAACTTTATATATATTTTTTAATGAAATAAGAGAGTAAATGTGATAATAAAGATGCACAGGTCTCATAAAAAACATGGAATGAGGCAAAAATGCCAACCATTCCGGATTTTTATTTAACTGTTACTGGAAGCACACTGGATTTAATCAGGTGTTATGTGTCCAGTTACAAAGAAAAATAAAACCTTACAAAGAAAAATAAAACCATCTAAAGCTTACAAAATATATAACATTTAAATGAGACATTATATAAAAAAGAATGATGCATTAAGGGATTATACAATTTTTTTGGTAAGAGGATATCTTCTTATATAGCATAGATCTATTTTTTTACTTTTTTACACTGCACTTCCATGTTGTATTAGTCAGCTTTATGTTGCTGTGACCAAAATATCCAACAAGACCAACTTAGAGAAAGAAGAGAGAAAGAAGTTTATTTTGGCTCATGGTTTCAGAGGGTCAGTCCATGGTCAGCTGACTCCCCTTGCTTTGGGCCTAAAGTGAGGCACAACACCAGGTGGAAGAGCTGTAGCAGAGGAAAGCAGCATGCTTCATGGCAACTGGAAAGCACAAAGAGCAAGGGGAAGGGGCTGCAGGGCAAATGAACCCTCCAAGGCTCGGCCCTTAGTGATCCACTTCCTACAGCCATGCCCCACCTGCCTACAGTTAGCACCCAGGCAGTCCACTCAAACTAGGACAAAATGATCAAGTTACAGTTCTCATAATCCAACCATCTCACCTCTGAATATTCCTGCATTAACACAGGAGCTTTGCGGGGGGTACCTCAGATTCAAATTGTAACACATGCATTTTTTGAGAAACATATTTTGTATAAAATTAAGTATACCTATAAATAGGAAGTACAAGCCTAAGGATATGACCACAGTTACTCTCAAAACAGGATCTGGTTCACTTCTCTCTATATCCCCCAAATAAATATTGCCTCATGTTCTCTGACTAGTTTATTAGAAAGGCAGGGGTTTGGAGCTGGAGCAGTGGCTCAGGTTATGGTGCTTGCCTGGCATGCACAAGTATGTGTGTTCAAACCCCAGCACCATGTACACAACGAAGTATCTGATCAACGAAAGCCACGTGAAAAAAACTAAATAAAAAATTGATTCTGGCTTTCTCTCTCACTGTCCCTGAAAGAAAGAAAAGAAAAGAAAAGAAAAGAAAAGAAAAGAAAGAAAAGAAAGAAAAGAAAAGAAAAGAAAAGAAAAGGAAGGTAGGTTTTTTCAGGTAATTTTTTCCACAGGACTATTTTAATATTAGCAGCTGACAAAAGACAAAGTGTTACAGAGAAAGAGCTTCAACGAGTAACATCTCAGCTCAGGCTAGTTTTTGCAGATTCTCACCCCTTTTTTCAATCTAATACCACCACAGCCAACCTGTATTCCCCAAGCTATGGCACTATCAAAGTTAAGTTGGAGAAATCAAGTGTTAAACACACGTACTTTCAGTTTAAAACAATCCAATTAAAAATAGCATCACAGAAATTAGCTGTAAACCCTTAAATTAGCTTTGAGACTCAAGCAGTGAGGTCATTTATTCCTGTGGTCCCCAAGACCTGGTTCATACGCACAACACCGACAGTGAGGAAAGCAGCCATGGGTGAAGGGGTGTGGGAGGCAGTGCTCTGGGGCACTCAGGGACCTGTGGGATTGCTCTTGGAACATTTAGTTACACTTTAAGGATTTGATTATATTACAGTAACACAGCACGAAAGCCTGAAACTGAAATATAACCAATGAGCTCTTCTCATTTTCTTACACAATCTTAAAATGCAAGGATAACTGGGTGCAGTGGCACATGCTTGTTACCCCAGAAATTTAGGAGGTTGAGGTAGGAGGATCACAAGTTTGAGCCCAGCCTCGGCAACTTTGCAAGACTGTTTCAAAATACAAAAGGCTGGGGATGGGTTCAGTCTTCAGTACTGAACAAACATGTAGATAAATAGATAAATAAATGATTTCAAAAGACAAAAAGCTCCTTAGGGTGGTACCTTCAGGAAAGGGAGAAACTGGGAGGTGTATTTGGAAGGAAACTGACTTTCCAGTGTATATTCTTTTGCAAACCTTTCAAATGTTCTACCTTACAGATGTTCAGCTTATCAACAATAGAAAGAACAGAAAGAGTAAAGTAGATCTAGAGAGATAGGTGGTTCTCAATAAATGCTGACAGAGGAAGATGTCGCTACAATAATCTTAAGTGACAGCTGCAGAACAGGTATATTCTAATTCATTGTGTCTTTAATAGAAAAAAATAAAGTTATATTCACATAGAGAAATATTAAATTATCAACAGGGATTACTTTTGGGGCTTGGATTGGTGGTACTTCCCCTTTTTCTTTACATAACATACATACATGTATGTGCATATGTGGGATATACTGAATATATATAATATATAAATGAATTACATAATATATTCAGTCATTCATTGACAATGACACTTTGGTGAATAGACGGCATATATGACAGTATTACACAACTACGATGGAGCTGAAAAATTCCTATTTTCTAGTGGCTGTGATGTAATTTTATGGTGTGTACAAAGCTGAGTGCTGCCAGAGTAGACAAAATTACTATGCTCTCAGCCATGAAATATAATTGTACACTGTACATAACGCTTGATAATAACAAACGACAATGTTACTAGTTTATATACTTACTCTATTTTTTTTTTAAAGAGAGAGGATAGTGATAGAGAATCAATTTTATTTTGTTTTTCATTGTTCTGACACTTCATTGTGTATGTGGCGCTAGGGTTCAAACCTGGGTCCTAACACATGCCAGGCAAGCACAGTAATTGCTCAGCCACTGCTTGAGCCCCTATACTGTACTTTTATGGTTGTTTTAGAATATAATCCTGCTACTTATTAAAAGAAATGAGGAGGGGGCTAGAGCATTGGCTCAGTAATAGGGCATTTGCCTGGCAAGAATGAGGATCCGGGTTCCATCCCTAGCACCACATATACAACTATGTGTCAGAAAAACTAAAACCAGGTGAAAAATAAATAAAATTCTCTCTTTTTAAAATTTTCTAAAAAAACAAGTTAACTATAAAACAGCCTCAGTGAGGTCTTCATGAAGGATTCCAGAAGGCACTGTTATTATAGAAGATGATGCTCTACCCATCTTATTACCTGAAGCCCTACCAGTTGGACAAGATGCAGTAAAGGTGGAACACAGAAATATCAGGGATCTTGACCCTGTATAGACCTAGGCTAACGTGTGTGTTTGTGTTTTCATTTTTAAGAAAAAAGCTTAAGCTAAAAACAAATTTAAAAACAGAAAAAGGCTCATGGAATAAGTATGTAAAAAAGAGAATGTATTTTTGGCTCTACAACGTATTCGCATTTTAAGCTTAGTTATTCAAATGAGTCAAAAAGTTAAAAAATTATCACGTTAACAAAATAAAAAAAGTTATAGTAAGCTCAGGTTAATTTATTATTAAAGAAATAAAACTGTTTAAAAATAAATTTGTGCAGCTGAAGTGTACAAGGTTTGCGAAGTCTACCACAGCGTATGGTGATATCATAGGCCTTCGCAGTCACTCACCACTCACTGAGAAACTTCCAGCACTACAAATTCATTCAAGGTACAACTGTACCATTTTTTACTTTTACTGCATCTTTTTAAAGGTTTTGTGTTAGTTTTTTGTTGCTTTGACCAAAATACCTCATGAGAACAACTTACGAGGAAAAAAAGTTTATTTGGGCTCATGGTTTCAGAGGTTCAGTCCATGGTCAACCAAATATTGTTCTGGGCCTGAGGTGAAGCAGAATGTCATGGTGGAAGGGTGTGGTAGAGAAAAGCTGTTCACCTCATGGCCAGGAAGGAGAGAGAGAGAGAGAGAGAGAGAGAGAGAGTGAGTTAAGCACCAAGGCAAAATATAAACTCCAAAGGTACTTCTCCAATGACCTACTTTCTTCAGCCACAATCTGCCAAAAGTTATCCTCCAATAAGGTAGTCCTTTCAAATTATTAATTTATCAGCAAATGGATTAATCCACTGACCAGGTTATAACTCTCACAGTCTAATCATGAGCATTTGAGAGACACCTCATATCTCCAAATAATTCGTGTGTTTAGAAATACAAATACCACTGTGTTATAACTGTCTGCAGTATTCAGTAGAGTAACACGCTGTACAGGTCTGTAGTTTAGGAGCAAAAGGCTATACCAGATAGCTAGGTGTGTGTAGTTGGCTACACCATGTAAGTTTGTATAAGAACATTAGGATGTGGGCTCTACAACAACAAAGCCTTGTGAGAAGGGATACCTTCTCAGAAAGTATCCCCATTGTTAAGCAAGTATATATGTAACTACACAATCATTTGTTTTATTCTCAAAATAATAAGTAACTGTTCTGGATGGGGGACTGTTAGCAAGATTCTACTTTCAAGCATTCTGTTCAGGACTGCAGCGGTTGCTCAAGGTTGACAGTGCTTGCCTTGCATGTGCAGGTCCGTGGGTTCAAACTCCAGCATCACGTACACAACCAAGTGTCGGAGCAACAGAAGCCACATGAAAAACTAAATAAAAAATTGATTCTCTCTTTCTCTCTCTCACTGTCCCTCTCAAATTTTTTTTTTCTGTTCAAGAAGGACAAAGTTATTTTGATCTTCAAGTAGTAAAAAAAACTAAATGGAAATCTTTTCTTACTTTTTGTATTTTCTTCATTCCAATTTCACAGTGACCATTACACTCAATAAATAAAATTCTGGCAGAATCAAACACATAAAGTCAACCATTTAACAAAGGAATTGAGTAGATCAAAGTACCTGAGCAACGAAAGTCATATGAAAAACTAAACGAAGGATTGATTCTCTCTCACTGTCCCTCTCTCTCTTAAGAAAAAAAAAAAAAAGAATTATAGGATCACAGATATTCTTAAACAACATGCACCCACGACAGTTCTTGAGAGCAATCCAAATCATAATACTCTTTAGTGAATGAGTATAGTTTTTGGCATTCCTATACTTAGCAATCCACAAAAGTTGAATTACATCTACTCATAAACTTATATTCCAGTTTCAAGAGAATTTTAACCAAGGTGAAAAATTATACGAAACAAATCAAAAGACTAGTTTTTTGGCTACAAAGATGGCTAACTAAAGTCATACACTTTCTCATGCAAAAGCGTATACCTTTTTGTCAAAATAGGATAGGTAAAAAGCATGACCTAATTCACTAGTAAACACACCAATAATGCTACAAAACAGGAATTGAAAAACTGTATAAGACGAGATAGAAAATATTCAGTTTTGCAGACCCTATGGTCTCTGTCACTACTTCATTCTACTGGTGTTAGCATGACAGCAACAATAGCCAATATAAATTATATTTATAAAGTTCCAAAAGAACTTTATTTGTGAACACTGAAACTGAATTTTATATCATTTTCATGTATTACAAAAGTCTTTTCTTTTGTTTTTTCAATAATTTTAAAATGTAAAAACCATTCTTAGCTTGCAGGTTACACAAAACCAGGCCCAATTTGGCCTGCAAGTCATAGTTTGCTAACCCTTACCCTAATCCAGTGGTTCAGTGAACCTGGTTTACAACTTGCCAGCCATGTAATCTTATCGTTACTCCACCAGAACAAAACAAAACAAAAAAACCAACAAATATGTTCGCCAATATTAAGCCCTTAATTTCCAGATGGTGCTATTGGTATAAAAACAGTAGCAGAAACTAACATTTATTTTGAGATTACAGTGTTCTAAATAGTGCTCTAAGCACTTCACTGTGTGCTCATTTAATTCTCTTCACAGCCATTGGATGGATATTTTATGAATCCCATTTCACATATAAGGAAATTTAGGCACAGAGATGTTCAGTAAATCACTGAAGTTCACAAAGCTAATGAACATATAGCTGAGTCTCATAGACAGGCACTGGGTTCTGTTCTCTAATCTCGATATTTCTTCATTCTTCAAGTTCCCATTTCAAATGAACATTCTCAGAAATTAAAATGCACAAAAGAATAAGTGCACGGAGAAACACTGTAACGTAGTTAAAGCTCATCCATAATACAGATCTAACCTTTAGATTGAGCCTATACTGACAATAACAAAAAATGGAAACTTAATTCAAGTGGATGGGAACTTCGCTATTCTCATGGAAAAATTAGGAACAGTCCCTGACTCCTTCTTGTGTATGCTGCTCATGAGAACAAATGTTGGTGAAAATGTCCAAAGGAGAAGGTTGCAAAGACAGTTTGCTATTATTTTTTCTAAATTACTTTTTGGTTTTCCCAATTTAAATTTCCCCCAAGTTTCACTGTGTAAAAAGGGCATTTGTAGGTTTATAATGTTTGTCTATCAGGGATACAAGAGTAAAACATTAATAACCGGTAACTGTATCACTTAAAAACAACCCAATTGCATACTCTCTTTACTTCACAGGGTCTTTAGCTGTCTGTTGGGTTTGTGTGTTAGCTTTAAAAATCCAGCTATATGCCCAATGACTAACTTTTCAGGGATCATTTGAAAAAAACATTAGGCTGTAAATGAAAATTTATCTCAGTATTCAATTGCCAAAGCGGCTTTTAAAAGTTTTAATAAAATACTGTCACTTCCACATAACTACAGAATAAAAACATTACTTGAAGAACTTGACATTTTAGGACTCTGTCTGGCCAAGGCAATAAGGATTTGCTAAAACTGAATTCACTCCAGATATTCCTCAGTGGAAGTTACTTACATTGCCAAAAAATTATTTCAGAGTCTATTTTCATTACTTACATCAATATGAGGAAACTTAAATGATAGATGATCTCTACAGCACTGGGCCAAGCACATTTATATAATAAGACACTGAGGTTGTGGATTAGGACAAGAAAGACTCTCAGAACAAAATTTACTTGGTAAATATTTTTAAAAATCTAATTTTCTCAAATTTGTATTTTTTCCAAAATATTTGTTATTGGTAGACTGCATAATTTTATATTATATTTGACTGCCTTGGTAAAAATGCGGTGTTTCTCAACAGAAGAGAAAACCATTCATGTTACTTGAAGTTTTCCAAACAATGTAAATGTATAATGAATGAAATACTCTCCTTTACAAGTAGCCCTCTAACTCATTCACTGTCAAAAGCCTAACATTTCAGCCATTCCTTCCACCTGTCTCCTTTATTCCCACAATTTGCAGCAAATTGTGTAAGTTTTATCCCCTAAAAAGTCCTCAGATGACAAATCCACAAGTCTTTAACCATCCGATATTTGACAAAGGGGACAAAAATATAGTATAGAGGAGACAGCCTGTTCAACAAATGGTGCTCGATGAACTGGACAGCTATATGCAGACAACTGAAATTAGATCCTTATCTCTCACCCTGCACAAAAATCAAATTGAAATGGATCAAAGAATTAGGAATTAAACCAGCAACTATACAACTGTTAAAAGAAAAAAATAGGATCAACACTCCACAACTTCGGTGTAGGCACCACCTTCTTTAACAAGACTCCCATAGCTCAAGAATTAATGCCAAGAAAGAATCAGTGAGTGGGAAGCCATTAGACTGAAAAGCTTCTGCTCAGCTAAAGGTTTAGTCAAGAGTATCAAGAGAGAACCTACAGAATGGGAGAAAATCAGTGCATGCTATGCCTCTGACAAGGGACTAATATCCAGAATTTACAAAGAACTCAAAAAACTGAACACCAAAAACACAAATAATCCATCAATAAATGAACTAGGGAACTAAAGAAACTTCTCAACAGGAAGTCCAGAAAGCCCCTAAATATATGAGAAAATGTTCTATATTACTAGCAATCAGAGAAATGCAAATCAAAACTTCACTGAGATTCCACATCGTTTCAGTCAGAGTGGCAAAAATGAAGAATACGATCAATAACATGCTGGAGGGGTTGTGGGGAGAAAGTAACCAACACACTGCTGGTGGGACTGCCAACTTGTACAGCCACTCTGGAAAGCAGTGTGGAGACTTCTCAAAAAACTAGGGATGGAACTACCTTACGACCCAGCTATCCCATTCCTGGGTATTTTCCCAAAAGAGCTAGAATTGGCATACTACAGAGACACAGCTACACCAATGTTTATAGCAGCTTAACTTACAATAGATAAACCATGGAACCAACCCAGATGCCCTTTGCTGAATGAGTGGATTCAAAAAATATGGCATATATATACAATGGTGTTCTACTCTATTAGAATGATATCATGGTATTTGCAGCAAAATGCATGGAGATGGAAAAAACAATGCTGAGTGAAGTATCCCAAACTCAGAGACTTCTCTCATATGTGGAAGCCAGAGTAAAATCTAAGATAGGATGAAAGTTAGCTGTTTAATTAATAAACTAAACATAGTTGAAATTTCACATAAGCTGGAGGAACCATAACCAGGAAGGTGGGAGGAGAAGGGATGGAAGCAGGGAGGGGAGAAGGGATCTAGGGGGTTATCAATGCAATTGGGAACTCTTGACTCCCATGAGAAGCCCAACTATACAAAGTCAGGCAAAGAAACTCAGAAATTTCAAAAATTAATATACATGTATATGCTTATTTCTTAACATTTCATGAGATACGATAGTGGGGAGTGGAAGAAGTGGGGAGATCCTGGACTAGAATCAGCATTAACTTACTTTGTCAATATCCACGTATCCATGAATAAGTAACAATGATTTCCTCCAGTATGTAAGACTACGTCGAACAACAACAAAAAAGTCCTCAGTGTAGTGCTGTGGTGCACACTTGTAATTCCAATGATTTGGGAGCCTGATTCAGGTGGATGGCAAGTTCAAGGCCAGCCTCAGCAACTCAATGAGACCCTGTCTCAAAATTTTAAAAAATAGAAGGGCTGGGGATGTAGCTCGTAGTGAAAACACCCCTGGGTTAAATCCCTGGTACCAAATAAACAAGTCCTCAGATATGTCCACTTTCATTTCTCCAACTCTTAACCACCTGGTGCAAGCTGCTATATCATGCCCTGCCTAGCCCACTGGATACTTTCAACTGGCCTCCAAAAACAAATTAGAACACACCACCTCCCTAGATACCATAACAGACTATGGGGTTTTGTACACTCTACTACTGACCTGCTTCATCCTGCATTCCTTGTCCCTCACTTTCTATAACCCAAACAAACTAGCCTTCCCTTAGTTTCCTGAATGTACCCAAGGTTCTCCCAACAGTCTTTATACATGTTGGACCCCTTCCTCCTTGTATTTTTTCTTTTCTTCTCTCCTTTATGGCTTGATAGCCTAGATGCATCCTTCAGATCTGTTATTGATCAGCTTTCCATTACTGTGACAAAATACCTAAGAAAGTCAACTGAAACAAGGAAAGATTCATTTTAGTTCACAGTTTCAGAGGTTTCAGACCAGTTGCTTTTGGGCCTGTAGTGAGTTAGTATATCATGGTAGTGGGAGCACATGGCAGAGGAGACTGCTCACCTCATGATAGCCAGGATATAAAAAGAGATAGGAAGGAGGAGACAGGATTCCAATATCCCTTTCAAGGACAATACCCAAACTAACCTGACTTCACTGGGCTCCACC
The DNA here is from genome assembly GCA_004027875.1 of Aplodontia rufa. NCBI lineage: Eukaryota > Metazoa > Chordata > Mammalia > Rodentia > Aplodontiidae > Aplodontia > Aplodontia rufa. The sequence continues at coordinate 14,557 of PVKS010022809.1, forward strand.
CCCTAAGGGTCCCACCACCTCCCAACAGTGCCACAGGTTGACAACCAAGACCTCAGCATATGGGTCTGTGGGAACAAATAAGATTCAAAACATAACAATATCTCAAGGCCAAATCATCCCCTTAGGAGAACAGTCCCTACTCTACTCTGGTTCATAGTCTCAGTGAACTCTGTATCTTTCCCTTATAGTGCTTATCACAGTTGTGATTCTATACCCCTGAGAGACATGAAGCTCTAGCAGGGCAGGGTTCACATGCTTTAGTAACATGGTACCCTAAGCATCTGGCACAGTCCCAGACAACCTAGAAGATCTTGGTATTTATTTATGTTTGTGATATAATTCATATACCATTCACCCTTTTAAAGTGTTACATATAGGCGTAATTAATTACATGTTAATTCTTTAAATTTTTGGTATAATTTCGTCAGTGAAAAAATATTGAGTCCTGGGTTTTTTTTTTGCATGTATGGGGATAGGGAGGCTTATTTTTTTCTTCTTGAATTATAATTGAATTGCTTTCTCTGTGATAGGTTCAGATTTCTTATTTCTTCTTGAGTCAGTTTCGGTAATTTTTGTCTTTTAAGAATTCTCCATTTCATTTAAGTCAGCCAGTAGCATACACTTGTTCCTAGCATTTCTTTATAACCCTTTTTATTTTTATAAGATTAATAGTAATATCTTTTCTTTCACTGCTGATTTAATAATTTGAGTTTTTTCTTTTTTTCTTGATCAGTCTAGCTAAAAATCATCAATTTTATTGATTTTTTTCAAAGAACCAACTTTTCATTGATTTTTCTTATTGATTTTTATTCTCTATATCATTTATATGTGCCTTAATCCTTATTATTTTCTTCCTTCTGCTTGTTTAGGTGCTCTTCTTTTTCTAGGCATTTTAAGGCAAAAGGTTAGTTTATCAACTTGAGATCATTGTTTTAAAAAAAGTAGGTATCTATAGCTATAAATTTCCATATATGTCTTTGTTCTAGCTGCCCACCATAAATTTTGGTAAGTAGTGCTTTAGGTTAATTTATCTTAAGGTATTTTCAAATTTACCTTGTGATATCTTCTTTGACCTATTTCTTATTTAGGAATATTATTTTATTTCTATATATTTGTACATTTCCCAAAGTTTCTTCTGTTACTTAATCTTAATTCTATTCTATGGTGGCCAGACAACATACTTTTTATCATTGCCATCCTTTTTATCCATATTGAGGACTGTTTTATAGTTAATAAATAGCCTATTCTGGAAAATGTTCCATATGTGCTTGAAAAAAATGCATATTCTGCCCTTTTGGAGCGGTATGTTCTATAAGTAGTATCAGGTCTAGCTAGTTTAGTGTTGGATTTGGGAATGGAGAGTACAGCTATTCCTTTGTAGTCAAGAGGGCACTCCTCATGCTATCCAAAATTACCCTAATGGTAAGATGCATGTGCAATCAGATCCCCACTTCGGGCTTGTTCTTTAATGCATGTATTCTTTAGAACTCTGAGGAGGGCAAAGTAGGAAATAAATGTTCTATCTTTCCTGATTACTTGCATATCAATCTCATTAGCTTATCTTATACTACTGCAAAGCATTATGAATATAAAAATATACATGCACAGTAAAAAAATGCTTTAGCAATTAATATTGAAATTTAGTCTGCCCAAGAACTTTTTGAAAGAACCACTGTATCACTTCACACACAAAAAGTAAATTTCATGATTTAAGAAACTTTAATTGTAAAATATGCTCAGGGAAGCAGTATCTAATACAGTTGATTTTTAAAAGTAGGCCTTTGAGGCAAATCTAGAAATTAAGACAACTACATCAATGTGCAAAACTTATCTAATAATATACCTCTACTCTTCTTGTATGAAATTTGTGGTTACTTCTGTTAAAATGTCTAGAAGATAATATGCAATGGCTTTCTTCAACACACCTAAAAAAAGAAAATTATTTTCAAACTTTTTTTTTTTTTAAGAAAGAAGGATAGTCAGACAGAGAGACAGAAAGAATCAATTTTTAATGAGTTTTTCACATGATTTTTGTTGCTCTGACACTAGTTGTGTATGCGGTGCTGGGGTTCAAACCGGTGTACTTGCGCAAAATGCCATAACCACTGAGCCGCCACTCCAGCCCCACATTTTCAAACTTTTAAGAAAAAAAATACTAAATAATATTTATATAACATTAAAGCCACTTCTACATATTTTTGAAAAAATATGACACAGTATTTGGGATCATAAGCAAAATACAGACATTTCCTTTTTCTATTGCATCACATAAAAGGTTACCACTTTAATGTACCAAGATTTCTCAAAATATATGTATGTGGATATGACTTAAAATACTATTGAACTATAAGAAATTATAAACAAAAAGAAATAATGCCTAACTTATGTTTGTGATTTTTATGTAGTCAACAGTTAGCACTTTCACACATCATCTCCAGGAGCTGCTACTAAATCATTGCCAGGCAGCAGAAAAATTACATCACTTTCCAAATCCTTTAAAAGTTTCTAACTTTCCTAGCATGGGTTGAAATATTTTATTTCTGAAAAACAGAAAACAATACCTGAAATTATAAATCTCATACACTAGTTTATTTATTTATTTTGTTTTTATTTTCTTTCTTTTTTGGTGGAATCGGGAATTGAGCCCAGGATTGTGCTTGCTAGGAAAGTGCTTTACAACTAAGTTACATCTCTAAACTTTTTCAAAAATTTTTAATTTTATGAGAGAGTCTTGCTAAGTTGCCCAGGCTGATCTTAAATTTGCAATCCTGCTTCAGCTTCCCAAGCAGCTGGGATTATAAGTGTACCACAGTCTGGCTCAGACAATTTTTTACTTTAATTTTCTTTTCTTAGTCCTTAATTCTACTCACTCCTCATCTTGAACAGCAAGTGTTACATTACGTCCTCTTGTTGAAATAAAAACATTTTGCTTTTTCATATTGCATTGTGAATCATCTTTACACTTGTAAAGTCAGTAGTAATGATAGAAGAAATGTTAATGTCCAAAATTAATAACTATAACTATACAATCTAAAACAGGACAAAGGTATTTCAGAAGCAGTTCTGGCTTATGCAGTCATGGTAACCACAATGGAGCACAAGCCTGAATCTAAAAATATACTTTCAACCTGGCACACCATGTCTACTTCTAAGTTTGATGGCCACCCTGCAATATAACCACACACGGAGGGTATGCATAGGGATGCAAAGAGATTTTTAAACTATCTTCAATCCAGTAAGTTTGTTTTGTTTTGTTTTGTTTTTTTCAGTTTGACTGGCTAGATCTTCTTTCACATCAGTTCCTGAGGATTGAAGCTCCTTCGGTTCAAATGAACACTTCTTGGGAAAGCAGGTCCTAGAGCTCTCTGTATGCTACCAATGTTTGGGACACGCTGGATGCACAAACACTGAAGGCCTTCCCACAATTACCATGTGTGGGAATGTGGAAGAAGATTCAACTAATGTGACAGCTAGGAAAGAGGAAAGAGCATATTTAAAAGATTATAGATTGGAGGAAGCAAGATTCTCTGAGAGAAAAAAAAGGGAACATTAAGGTTAATGTCAGCAAGAAGCAATGGGTGCTGAGGAAGATACAAGTATATAATACGCTTCAGCAAATTCTTAAGATTCCTATAGTCCTCCAGTCTGTGTTCAGAAGAATGGCACAAAATATCTTTTCCTCCACTCCTACAATAAGCCCCCTCTACCCATTGGTGGGCAAAGACACAGTAGATGAAAGATGTGGCACTGATTGGAATAAAATAATCTACTCAGTATGAAAGAGTATCAGCAGGGACTGATAACACTACTCCCTTTTGAGAACCACTGGTTTAAACAACCTTTATTTGCAGATGGGCAAAAAAAATGCTTATATCCATAAAAACACATTATCCTTTGACCTACAGTATTCTCGATAAAAATGGTGAAAATAAAATTCTTTTAGTATTTAAAAAAACATTGTTGTGTAAACATTGTTGTTCCTCAGCCAATTCTAAATTAACAGAATTGAAATTAAAGATTTTCCTTTCAAAAATCAACACTAAAATTTCACATCCTCTAGAATAGAGAACATGCAGGAGAATCACCACAAAATGTACCGAAATCCTACGATAACGTAATTCAAGAACACAGAAACTCAATTGAAAAATGACTGAATTATAACTGGCACTCTCAGTTACATTAAATAAATACATTTTAATTGTGTAAGGGAAGGTAATTCTCTCAGCAGATTATAGTGAGGGTGGGATCATTGTTATTTCAAATCTATTTAGTAGAGGTTTAAAAAAATATGTTTTAGTAAAAAAAAATTCCCTTTAACAAACAAAATGTATCTCACAATATCAGCAGAGTTGCAATATTTCACACTTTTCTCACCATTTATTTAGTGGATACTTAAGGACACACACTCAGCAGCTTGCTTACTAACACATCAACCTTGTTCTTAAAAAGCTAGTTGGAGTCTTGTTGGTAAAAAAACACTCTTCTAAAACAGGCGAAATGTAAGATAACATTTCAAGTACCATAAGATTCTTAGTAACAAAACTAAATTACTGCAAATGTTTCTTTTTTCTCAAAATGTGCTTAAAATTTTCCCAGTACAGCACTTCACAAATTCCTTATTTCTTTTTGTGCTTTCATACTGACCTTATTCTCGGCAGAAATGGATATACAACAGAAGAGCTGCATCAACATAGCCCAAATCTCTGCGTCCTATAAATCCTCAAGGACTGCAGGTGCTGGGTAAGGGGTGTTTGTGGTCAACTAAGAAACTCATTGCCCTGCTTGTTTCTGGAAACACAAGAGCAGGCCACCTGGATGAACACTAAGCCTTCTCCCCTAACTCCTCAAAGCCCCTGGACTACAACTCCTCTCTCCATTTCACTGCTAAATGCCAGAGAATACTGAAGCGACTGGGCAGAAACTCACCCACCTTCCCAGTATCACACACAACCTACCTAAAGGGCTCTGATCCCTCCTACTTCTGACCTCACCCAATAGAGGGGATGCCCACTCCTTCCTGAGACCAAGCCCCAGCCTATGCTTCAGATGCTAGTTTCCCGTTTTTCTAACTACATGAAAACATTATTCCTTCTCTTGCTTATATCTAACCTCTAGAACTAGCTTTTAAAAACTCAAGTTTCTCCCATTAAAACAATAACCAAAACCATGCGGCCTCCCATCTTCCTCCAGCTGTCGCCCACAGGTCTATCTAGATACTCCGTTTCTAAGAAACTTCTCTTGAGCTCTACCACAACACTCCACTAACATCATTTTTACTGAAGTCCTCCACAGATGCTGTTTGTTCCTTATCTTACCTGAATATTTTAACAGAGAAATAAACATTTTCCCTTAGGCTGCAGGAACCAGAAGCCCTTGTTTTTCTTTCTGCCTTTATGATCACAGGTGGCCATTGAATGCTAAAGAAACTCAAGGTAAAAATCATGTCTCCTTTTATCTCTCCCCTAGGGTAGCTCACCCATAAGTATAGCTTTATTCACCTCACTGATACAGATTTAAAACAAGCTTTTTGATATTTTTAATCTCTAGTCCAGACCTCTTCTCTGAACTCCAGACCCATAAATCTGCAGACCTCTATCTGTCTGCCTCAGGGCATGGGCCCTGGAGTACATTTCTTGCATTCATATTTTCTCTCTTTTACTTACTATCTGACTTTGGGCAAGTCTCTTAACACAGCATTTCTTTGTCCCTTGGTAAACAATGTATATAACGCTAGCTTTATGCCAATTCCTAATGCTTGCCTTGCTCCTTTCCGCCACAGGGTCTTTGTATATGTCCTTTCCTGTTCAAAATGTTCTTTCCCCTTTCTCTTCTCCCCATTGACTCCTATTCCTTCTTCAGATTATTTGCTTAAATGTACCCTCCTCAGAGAAGCTTTCCCTGGCCTCTTAGAGGAGGCCAAATATTTTTACTATACATACTCATTGCTCTATGCCTTTCCTGCAGGCAGAGCCAGGGAAAGTGCATTTAGAAGGGAGGAAAGAAGGATTTCAATGACTCAGAATTTTAAAAAGACAACTGTTCAGTTGAAAAAGCAAGCACAGGAACAATGGTAGGGAGATATACTTGGGTAACAACAGGTTATATGAATACAATTATCATAGGTTGTACAAAGGACAAGAAGGAAAAAAAAAAACCCTAAAACACAAAAAACTCACAAAACCTACAGAGCAAATTTGCAGGAATCAGAAAAAAGAAATGCCTTGCGTTTCTAACCTTGTAGTTTTTATTGGAATGAGTTAGGGTCTAGAATGATCCACCCAACGCTGGGAATATATTTTCAGAATACAGGTCTTAGTATGTAAAGACATAGATAAATCCAGTCTAAATAACTAAAAAAACATATTTGCAATTTTAATAGCCTAATTTCAACAGTTAAACACCTTTTAGGCTGACATGTTATGTCATCTCTTCATATTTTGTGTGTATATGTAGAAAAAGTCAAAGCAGATTTTGATGGACTACTACTCAACAACAAAAAGGAATGAACTACTGATATATACAACAACTTGAATCTCAAGGGAATTATACTCAGTGAAAAAGTTAATACCTAAAGGTTAGACATTGTATTTATACATTATTGAAAAAATAACAACAAAGAATAGATTTAGTGTTTGCCAGGAGACAGGGATGGCAATGGGAAAATCTTTGTGACAGAAATGTTCATTGTAACTACAGTAGCTACAAGAAGTTGAATGAGATCTAAATCGCAACACTGCTAATATCCTGGATTTACATTGGTAGAAACTGTATATGGGATGTACTGAGTATATGGGATGTACATTATTTCTTATAACTACATGTGGATTTATAATTACCCCAAAGTTAAAAGTGTAATTAAAAAATAGCTTTATGGGTAAAAGTGTAGCTCAGTGGTAAAGTGCTTGCCTAGCATGTGCAAGGTCCTGAGTTCAATACCTAGCAATGAAATAAGTATAGTAATTTAAAGAGCTTTCAATACATTCTTAAAGACAGTTATTAGATTGCCCATCTCTGACTACAGAATTCCAACTTTTCAAGTCTTCTTCCTCCAGTTTCTCCACATGCCATCTTTGCTAGTGCCAGTTCACGGAGAAAGTGAGATTTTGGAAGAAAAAAGAAGAAACATCTGAAAATTGTTATCAAGCATAATAAAGAAGTATTAATATTTTAAAAAGTAGATCTTGAAATGTCCTTGAGAGTTTGAGATCATAATGACATAAACAACTATTTATGACCTAAGGAAAACTGCCTCTTTAAGTATTAAAAAAAAATCATGTGGAATTAAGTTACAAAGCTCACACACTTGTTTATGCAGCTGGTCTTTTTAAAAATCAAGGAACTTCAAACCTACAATTCTAATAGGCTTACTGGTGACACCCCAGTCCTTTGAAAAATAAATGAAATATCATAAATCATTTGACAGTTCTTGAGCTTGGATTTTTATCATCACTCAGACTCTAAAAATAAAAAGCAATATGAAAGGATAGGATCTTGTTCTGTGCCCTATAAAGCCTAAGATAGAAAATAAATCATAATATTAGTATCATTTAGAACCTTAACTTCAATACTTAGGATTAAATTGGCATAATATTTGTGGTCATTTCTATGAGAATTCATACAAGCTGAGTAGCTTTTCTTATAAAATATTACAGAACTCTGGCATCTTCTGTGATAAATGAAGCAAATAAGGCTTTGGAATTGCAATTGTGTACATTTAAATAATTCATATAAGGAACTAGACTGTCATCTTGCCAAATATCTAGCACTATGAATTTATTACTTGGTATCCATAGGAATGTTGGGATACTTACACAGAGTTAAAAATTGGAGTGAACCCTTAAATTATAAGTTTAGAGCCACATTACACCTATAGAGTTCAACCTTTATTTTCTCACAAGTAAATTTAATAAAAACTACTCACGGATTTTACAGGAAATGTTGAGATGAAAAATTTATAAATGTCTTAAATGTTTAGGAGTCAACAGAAGAGTTTTAAGATTCAGGTGTTAGCCACAGCATCCTGAAAATTATCATAGTTAAGTCTTATGTCAATATATTATAGGATATATTTTCCATGACCTAATTGTAAGCTAAATTCAATGATGGGTCAATAATCTGTTTAATTCATAAATGTGTGCTTTTGGAAACCTCTTGGACCAGCATTTGGGGAGGGAGATTGAAGCTGGAACCTTCTGGTTTTCTGGCCCACCATATTTTAAAGGAATTCTACTGAAGAAGATTCATTCAAAGAGCCAAAAAAAAAAAAAAATTACTTCTGTCTTTCCTGATGGTTTCATTTACCCTTCACATAAGTGAAAATCCACAATTTTCCTTCCCTTCTTCAAGCAATATTGGCACAACTTCTGAGAAATTGTCTCAGAATATTTATACTGTTTCTATATGAGCTGTAATCATTTTTGGTTTTTCTAACTCATTTTTAAGATATAGCTATCAAAGCTGTAGCCTTCAAATAAATGAACGCTTAACCAATGTCACATCAATATCAGTCTGTGTCCAAGCATTTCATAAACACTTGAATGAAAGACTAGATTGATATCACAAAGCCTGCTTCTTACATTTTGCATATGTTGCTAATGAAGTATCCTTAAAGATTATTTAACTTTAAAGTGTACATTTGCTTCTGAAGAAACTATTAAAATTGAATATATACCAAATAATACATCCAACATATGTTTAAGTTATAAAGAAAAATAATAAAATGAACACCTGTTTTCCCACTAGCCAGTTTTGGAAAGGAACATTACTCATAACTTTGAGGTCCTCTTTATGGGCTTTCCCATTCCAATCTTTTTTTCTCATGCCTTCTCCCATACTACCCTGAATTTTTTTCTTTACTTTCCTGTGCTACCATATATATATACCTAATCATTATGTTTTAATTTTGGCAAGATTTTGGATAGAATTGTACTGAAAGAATTCTTAGGTCACTTAGTTTTCTCACTTAGTATTGTATTTATGAAATTCATCCCTGATATATTTGAATACAGCACAACTTATATTTTCTCTTGTTGTACAGTTATTTTCAATTTTCTGGAAAATTCCTACACATGTTTCTCCACATATATGTACAAGTTTCTGTATCTCAGAGTAGAACTGCTGAGATGATAAATACACAATTTATTAGATGACAAATTGTTTTATGCAACCTCAGGGTCAGGATGCTCAATTTCCTTGCTAACATTTTGCCAGCCTAGCAGATACAAAATAGTATACCCTTGTGACATTTTTTAAAGCTCTTTTTTCTTTCTTTTATGGTAAAATTTACATAAAATGAAATGAACAAATCTTAAGTATTTTAATTTCTAACCATGAATGTTTACCGAAATCCTTCCTACTGTCCCAAAGAAAATTGATTCATGACTCTTCTCAATCCCTATACTATCCCCTAGAAACATTCATTGTTCTGATCCTTCTGCTTCATATGCATACATTATGCTTGCTCTAGAATTCCATAAAAATGTTGTAAGTACTCTTTTTATGAGCCTAAATTAGTAAAATGAGACTTGCCCATGTTTTAGTATTAGTACTTGTTCCTTTTTACTGTTTAGTAGTATTCCATTTTATGAAGATACTGCAGTATGCTTGTTTATTCTCTTACTGATGAACACCTGGGATGTTTCAGTTTTTGCTATTAAAGCTACTAGATAAAAATACTATATAAACTTCTCATAAACATCTTTTGTTTTGGTGAACTATTATTTTCATTTCTTTTGGATAGGAGAACTGCTGATTCATAAAGTATATTAGTCAGCTTTCCACTGCTGTGATAAATATCTGAGGAACAAAAACAACTTAAAAGGAGGAAAAATTATTTTAGCTCATGGTTACAGGTTTTAGTCTATGGTCACTTGGTCCTATTGGTTTGGGTCCATGACAAGGCAAAACATCATGGTGGGGAGCAAGTGGTAAACTAATGCTGCTCACCTCATGGTGGCCAGGAAGCAGAGAGACAGCTTGCATTTCTAGGAAAGCCCCTCTCCCCAAACCCATTAAGCTATGAATCCATAAGTGGATTAATCCACTTATGAGGCCTGAGCACTTATGATCTAATCACCTCCCAAAGATACCCACTTCCCCCATGAGCACTGCTCCACTAGAGATCAAGTCTTTAAAACATGAACTTTGGGGGGACATTTAAGATACAGACCATAACATCAGGTAAGTGTAACTTTGTAAGTAACTTCCAGGGACTGCAAATTTATACAGCCACTCTGGAAAGCAGTGTGGAGACTTCTCAAAAAACTAGGGACGATGGAACCACCTTACAACCTAGCTATCTCCTTTGGGATATTTTCCCAAAAGAGCTAGAATTGGCATATTGGCATGTTACAGAGATACAGCTACATCAATGTTTATAGCAACTCAATTTACAACAGCTAACTAGCCCAGATGCCCCTTGCTGGATGAACAGATTGAAAAAACGGTATATATTTACACACACACACACACACACACACACGTACACACTACTCTGCTTTTAAGAAAGAATATCATGGCATTTGCAGCCAAATGGATGGAAACGTAAATGGAAAAAATCATGCTGAGTGAAGTATCCCAAACTCAGAGACTTAAGGGTTGAATGTTTTCTCTCATTATGTGGAAGCTAGAGTTAAACCTAAGACAGGGTTAAAGTTGGCTAAATCTAATTAATAAACCCACCAAAATTGAAATTTCACATAAGCTGGGGGAACCATAACCATGAAGGTGGAGGGAGAAGGGAGGGGAGGGAGGAATAACGTGCATCATCAATTAACTCTGAACGCTTGACTCCCATAAATAGCCTAACGATATATATGGACAGGCAGAGAAATTCAGAAATTTCAAAAATATACATATATATGCTCCTTTCCAATTATATCATGGGAGGGTATTACAGAGAAGATATGAGATTGGGGAATGGATTGGGTGGGTGGGGGAGATCCTGGACTAGGATCGGCCTTAACTTACTTTGTCAATATCCATGTATGCATGAATATGTGACGATTCCCTCCAACATGTAAGACTGTGTCAAACAAATGAAAGAAAAACTTCCACATCTTTTTTTTTTTTTAAAGAGAGAGAGAGGGACAGTGAGAGAAAGAGAGAATAAATTTTATTTAGTTTTCCATGTGGCCTTTATTGCTCTGACATTTTGTTGTGTACATCGTGCTGGGATTTGAACTGGCATCCCTGCGCATGTGAGGCAAGCATCATAACTGCTGAGCCACTGCTCCAGCCCTGAGACCTTTTTTCTAGTAGGTAGTACCATTCAACCCCCCCTCAGAACGTATAAGAATTCCAGTTGTTTAAGATTCTCACTAACAATCTATTTAATTTTAGCAATTATGGGGGATATTTCATTATCATTTCAACTGACACTTCCCAGATGACTAACAATGTTGAGTGGATGCTTACTCACCATATGAATGTTTTCTGCTGTTCAGGGTCAGCCTGAGTTATGTCTTTTCAAATCATTTGTCCACTTCAACACTTTTTTGTTTCTGATTGTCTTCATGTTATGGAGCTATATAAATTCATTTTCTGTATAGTTATTTGACAAATATATGCTGTGTAAATATTTTCCCAGTCTGTGGCATTCCTTTTATTAATGTCTTTTCTGATGAACATTTAAAAATTTTTTTTGATAGTCTAATTTATAACATTTTGCTCTTATTGTGATTGCTTTTACATCTTAAGAAACCTTTGCCTACCCCAAGTCATAAAGATATTCTCCAATGTTTTCTTCTCAAATCCTATGGTTTTAGCTTTTACATTAAGTAATATGATCCATCTCAAATTGATTTTTGTACATGGTGTTAGATAGGGATTGAATTTTTTCCCTTGATATCCAGTTGTTATAGCATCATTATAAAAATTATTTTCTTTCCCCATGGAGTTGCTTTGGATCTTTGTTAGACATCAAATGACTATATAAGTGTGGGTTATTCTGGTTTCCCTATTCAGTTGCATTTATGTATTTATTAATCCTTATGTCAGTAACACACCGTGTTGGTTATTGTAGCTTTGTAGCCATGATACAAAGTCAAGTCTTCAAGCTATGTTTAGAAGATCATTTAGGATATTCTCATTCCTTTACATTTCCATATTGTTTTTAGAAGTGGCTTGTCTCTTTTAGGGGTAAAAACCTGTGGGATGATGACAAGGATTATTGCTGAATTTATAGATCAATATAAGAAGAAATGTCATCTATTTCAGTTTTCCAATTCATGAACAAAGCATCTCTCTTCATTTATTTAGGTCTTTAATTTCTCTCAATATTGTTTTGTCTTCAAAGCAGACATTTTATTAAATATATCCCTAAGTGCCCTATTTGTATATAATTTATCATCTCAATTCAAAAATACTCATTTCTTAGGCTGCTCTATCATGTTCTCTCCCTTCAGAAATATTAAATCCATCAAACATCTAAGAAGTTTTAATAATGCATAGTACATTCTATATGGAAAACAAATTAAGAATTTTAAAAAATGGGGCAAAAACTCTGCAACTTGGCAATAAAAATAAAAGAAACAGGCAAAGTCTAAAACATAAATGGTAGAAGTAGATCAGGAGATTTTTATAATCTGCTCTTGCTGTAGCTGTGTTCTATGAAGGGGCAAGAAGGGGTTAGATACATGATTACTTAGGTCTGCACGTTCACTGATCTCTTAGGCAAGGCACTCAGGTTACCTAAGTGTTCCAAAGCCAACTCTTTTGATTTCTGGCTCACATAGTCACAACCAGAGCTTTTAAAGAGAATAGCAGGAAATAGCTTTTACTTTTGAGCAGATGTGACACAAGCTCTTTGTTTTTTTGTTGAAGATAGGTCTGTATCCAAAGACATTACAGTTTCCTACTTGGCCTTGTTTCTATTGTAGCCACTTCCATTGTGACATGTTGTTTCTTTTCTTCATTCTGTTTCTTCCTGGCATCCTTAATTTTTATTTTCACTACCCCATTCTTCAGACTTGTGTTTTTATGAAAATCTGAGGTGAATGGATCAAATTCCTCACCATCATTCCAATCCTAAAAGGCATCCCTTTCATCTTTGGCCTTTGCTTGCCTCTTGCTGGCTTCTCTTCAGGCTTCCTCTCATACGCTTCTCTTCATATGCTTGGCCTTTTTCATAATCATCTTGATCAGATTTGTTCTCTTCCTGAAGCCCTTCTTTTGCTTTATCAAGGTTTATTCCACTACAGTTCTCTTCCTTAGTATCCTTTATGATGAATTTCTGCATTGGTGGCCATTTCTGTACCTACTACTCTTTGTCTCTTACAGGCATGTGCCATTGTGTCTAGCAGACAATGCTTTACTTTATAATGCATTCTTTTCAAGGTCCAAATTAGCAGAGTGCATCATTTCTCCTCAAAGAAATCAGATTCACTGTCACCTTTATCCTGATCTCTGTTCATGAACTTCAAAGGAACCTACTTGATTTTTTTGTGCTTTGTCAGTATTAGGAGTAGACTGATTGAGACCCCTTTATTTTTTTACCACTTTCTTTTCCATTTTTACCATCATCTGCCTCTCCCACACCCTCTATTTCATTAATAATATTAAAAAGACTCTGAATTCTTCCACTTAACTCACTTAGGAGGAAAAGAGCCCCAGGCTCATTTATAATTTCTTTGATCAGCTGTTTCCACATTTTCTGAATAAGTCTCATCCAAGGCATCGTAACAAGACCAAGAGATACAACATTTCAGGTAAACATAAACACACATAGGAAAGAAAACATGTTTGAGGTCTTTCAATTGCTGATTTGTCCGCTTAAAGTAACTTGTTTCTTCTGTGTGTCCCTATGTGTTTCTGGATCTATTTGTTTTTCTTTCTCTCATAGGCACTCTCAACAAGTTGAGGCATCATTTTTTTTTTTCTTCTGAGGGGAGCAAAATTAACAAAGCTTTGCCAATTCTCCTTTTACTCGGCAGTTCTATCTGCTCTGTGAATACGAGCTGGCATCTGGGCAATCAGACGAAAGAACACAATTCATGGCCTGGATTATCTAGCACCCTGGCTGAAATTTAGTACCAAAGAGCACTCTAGCACTCTTTCATATAAACTTATTAGACTTCATTTTCTTCGTCTGCTGCCATCAACCACAGAGGTCAAGAACAGAAATAGCAGGGTAAAGCCACTAGAAAATTTTGTTTAGATACTGAACTTCTTCACTATTAGAAAATAACTTCTTTAATAACTTCTCAGAAGGGAATATAGGAAATATATTTTACTACAGCTCACAACCATGTAGTTTTGTTCCAAAGTGGCAGGAGTGTTATATCTACTTTTCCTACCAACCCAAACATATTCAGGGCTTTTCAAGCTCAACCATATGAGATCTCTTACAGGTTTAATTTGTTTTACCTAGAAAAATGCAAAGTTAATGTTTCTTGGAAATTTTTTTCACAAACAACACTCACGGTATGGAGTAAAGTCCATGCCCAAGATTCTATCAACTTCATCATGAACTAACCTTTAGAAATTGGTACGAAAACTTAGTGCTTCATCTTTGGGTTGAGGAAGTTGAACATGGATGCAACAAGCAACTGAACTTATATGGTTGATCCTCTTCTCAAGCTTCTTTTCAGGTCCTTTCCATCAATGATGAAATTGCTGAATGTCTCTTTTCTACCCTTTGGAGAACCCCAAAGGCCTGAGAAATCAGTCAGTTGACTAATAGTTAGTATTATCAGAATCCACGGTTCCTCTGTGAAGGCCCACTACAAATGAAAAAAATGCTTTCAGTACGAGCACAAGATGTTTCGGCCACTTCAAATCTTTACCTTGTAAAACTCGGTTATAGTTTGTTTTCTAGTGTTGCCTCAATAAAGACTCAAAGGAATAACTTTGAAAATTCTTTTAAGCCCACAATTCTTTGTTGACATAAACTCGAAAGACTAGACAAATAAAAAATCTGTAAATTACCTATTTTTTTCTAAAAAAAAAAATCTTCTAATTGTGATCTACTTTCTTACATTGGATGAAATCTAAGGCCAACATCATTTTCCTTTTTAAAAATACTTCAACCCATTGCCTAACTCCACAGAGGAATTTTTCTTTGTCTGAGACTCCACAAAAGTACAAGGCCAAGACACACAGTGTGTCCTTTTAATATTTAGATTCACGTCACCCTTTATTTCAGAAAAGTTAACATCTAATCCTTGGTTTTCATTAGTTTAGGTTTTGTTGTTGTGCCAACAATTATACATGTGATGGATGTAGTTTATCTGCCCCACATATCAGTGGCCTGTTGGGTACTTTTGGGTTTTCACAAAGACTTTCCAAGAGATAGATAGACACAGATAGTTTTAAGGCCATCAATTGCTATGTCCTCAGCTTTCATTCTTCCTAATACTGATCTTTCTGGGATCATGCTGGTAGCTGAGTTAACATGATGGCTCCTTCCCCATTTTGGTCACCTTTCCTCCACTTTGCAAAAGAAATGTATAACTCCTGAGACGTAAAAACATCAGGCTGCCAAAAATAATGGGACAAATTAAAACAATGCTATTTATGAATACTCCTTTAATCAATTAACTACATAAGGCCTTGTTCTTCTCCTAATATATATATGTATTATTATTAATAATTATATATTATTAATAATATATATGTATTATTATTAAGAAATTGAGTATTTGGACCCATGTTATAATGTTACAAATCAGATAAAGCAGCAGTGATGACATTTTTACCTAAGGGCCTTCCTTCTTCCACAGCCTTATTAGTGTTGAAGAAGCATCTCTCTAGGAGACTTCAGTGAGCACAAAGAAACACTGAAGGCAGGAGTACATTACTGTATCCAGGCAACACATGGCAGAGCTCTGTGCCTTACCTATTTATCTAGATTAGAATTAGAATTCTGCCATGTGATGGTTGTCATGGTAGCATATATTAACATATTTATTTGAGTTAAGAAATCAAGTTGGACTTTTATTGAAAGAATTCCTTATTTGAAAGATAAATTTAAAAATGAAGACTAGCTTTGTCAATTAGATTAAATGGCAACCATTTTCCCTAATTTAGGTAATCTATATCTATAGCTGCAAAGCTTTGATAAAAATATAATTATTACATACATTTAAAAAATTCTCTAAAGACTGTATTGTGGCAAATATATGTTAAAATTAATAATAGTTCTTACAATCCTAAGTATATTGGATTAAATAGGGTATCTCTCTGTAAAAGAGGAATAACAAAATATTAGTTAAGCTTTTTGATAAATTTCCTCAAGCTGAGAAGGTGATAGAAAATTCCTTTATAAGTCAAGTGATTTCTAGTCTTTTGTACCCTACAAATGATAGAGTAATTAGGTTGTCATTAAAGTGATCATTAAATAATTTTACAGATTACTTTTTCATTTCTGGTGCATAGTTCAGCAGTATGAGAAAAGTTAATCAACGATGCAGTTCCTGGCATACTGTAAACACCGATACTTTAGAACGAAGATATTTTATCACTCTTTCAGATGCACACTTGAATGTGTTCACGTCTCTCATTTCTAATCTACATTTTCTGCACCATCTTTTTTCTCTTATACCCCTTTGAATCTTCTTTTCATTTCTTTGACAGTTTTGGTTTTTCTTCAACTGCTTTCCTGAGTTCTGCTTCCATATATATAATTTTTAGTTTATAATTAAATTTATAACTGTTGGTTTATGACATAAACTTTTTTTCCATTTGTATGTGAGAATCCAATTTTATTCTCTTTCATATGGACAATCTAATGCCTCAAGGCCATACACTGAAAACTGGGTTCCCTCTTCTCACTTATCTACAACAGCAGTTTTATAATAAACCTGTTTCTGTACATAGGTGGATCTGTTTCTGAAGCCTCTTATTTTTTCCACTGAGCAATTTATATGTCTTTATATCATATACTAGCTTCATTACTATGGTCTTATATTAAATCATGATATAAAGGCAGGAAAACCTGTTTGAGTAACCCTTAGTTACTTAATTATGATGCTAAAGCACAAGAGCAGTGATGTTGGAATTTGAATGTGCCAAAAAGAAGCTGTCAAATGCTTCCATTAAGTAAAAAGGTAAAAGTTTTCAACTTAAAAAAAAAAGTCTGTTGAGGTTGCTAAGATCTTCAGTAAATCTTCAAATGAAATTCATGCTAGCTTCACTGTCAAACCTAAAACTTCATAGTTCTGGTAACAGTGCATGATAAGTGCTTTTAAAAGAAAAGACATTAAATTTGTGAGCAGAAGATATACAGAAAACGTCTTCCGATTGAGGGAGACTGAACCTATATGAAGATGTAAGCAAGGATCCTGTGACATGAGTGATACCACATCATTTACTGCAAATAAGGGATGGTTATAAAGACTAAGGAATAGTCCTGGACTGAAAGAATATAAAAATTACTGGAGAGATCCACCTGTGGAATGGCTGCCACAGTCTTCAACAGTGATGAAACCAAACTCTTCTGGAAGAAGATGCCCAAGAAAATCTATATTCATTAAAGTGCTAAGGAAGCACATGGGCACAAAATATGGAAGGACAGATTAAGTCAAGTACTACTGGCAACAATGCAAGGCATGTGATAAAATGCAGCGCTGTGTACAAAGAACCACACTAAAAAAAAAAATCAAATTACATTTTGAGATCACATTTACATAAATTTTATTACAGTATTATTACAAAGTCTATTTTATTATTAGCTATTATTGTTAATCTTTCACTGTCCCTAATGGATAAATTAAACTTTCTCACAGGTATGTACAGAAAGAAACAGAGCATCTATACGGTTTGGAACTATGTATAGTTTCAGCATCCACTGGAGGTCTTGGAACATGTCTCCTGTGAATAAATGAGGGGGACACTATAGCAACTTTATTGTGGAGAACTTTGGCAGAGACAGCCTTAACCAAGTGAACAAAGTTAACACCACCAGCAATAAGTCATGATGATATAATTGACTCCTTGATATAAAGTTACATAATCATGAGAAAACATCAGAAAAAATCAAACTGAGGCCCATTCTACAAAAGACATGGCCACTTACTCTTTTAAAGTATCAAGTCCTCAAAACATGGGGAGAACTCCCCCAAAAACTGCATAAATTGGAGTAGACTGAAGAGATGACCCCTGAATGCAATGTGGAATCCTGAAATGGATCTTGAAAGGAAAAAGGCATCAGTAGAAAAACTGGGAAAACCAGAATGAAGGCTTGTAATTTAGTGAATATTACTCTGTCAACGTGTGTCCTTAGTTTTGATAAATAAACCATGCTATGTAGGCTATTAATTATTAGCATTACCTTCTCTGTCTTCTTTGTTGTGGAGCTATACAAAAGCAACTGTTTATCCTATGTTGATTTTATATTTTAAAAACTCTGCTAAATTCATTAATTACTCTAATAATTTAGTTGCAGAATTCTGGAAGTTTTTCCACATAGAAAATTATATCTATGCCAATAATGACTTATTTTTTTTTAACCTTTCAATTCCTAAACCTTTTTTTCTCTTAATCTCCTCTCCATTTCCCTTTGACTTTACTGTGCCGATAGGCTTTCTAGCACAATATTGAATAAAAATGGTGATAACAGGCTTTTGTTTTAAAAGTTAAAATTATGTCTGTTGATACCCAGAACTAATTTTATCAGAATAATCTAGGGAAAATAAGTTGTTTTGCTTT
>PVKS010022810.1:0-33210 GCA_004027875.1 Aplodontia rufa
TGCAGAATTCTGTAATCATTGAATCATTAGTGGTTAATGTTTGAAAAAGCTCTTGCAATCAAGTCTGTGATGTATTAATAATGCCTTATGTATTGTTTGTAGTCGTTTTAAACAGCATGAGCCATGTCCCTGTAGTCAGTAGGGGGCAGTCTTGCTTTATTCATCCTTCATCTCAAAGTGAATTTGGAATTAAAATTTTAGTGTAAGATATGTATAAGGCTGGCTATTTTAAAGGGGTTTTCTCAAAAGTTAAAAATTTTATTATGACTACATTTCTGCACACAATCCATATTTGCTGTTAAAATTAATCTAGAAATTTATTCAGTTGTACTGTGTGTGAACACCTGAAACAAAATCATAGTGCAAAAACACATTTAAGGTGTGGTCAAAAAAGTATGTTCTTAATTGGTAAATAAACATTAATTTTTTATGGTCTGTATTTGGAATTTTGCAGTACCTTATTGTTTTGTGGTGTGTATTTAAGGAATTCTAAAGGTGTTGTCACTGTATAAAATAGAAAGGGTAAAGACAAATGCAACCTAATTACTAAAATGTAATTCTTGACACTGTATGATTAGAGTCCCAGAGGATTGAGTACTAAGAGCAAAGAAAGAATTAGCTTGGAACTTTTGAGATGATCCCTAACATACTGTACTACTTGCTTTTACAATGTGTTAGTAGAAACTGATGCGTTATAAATGTAGAATGATGTGCTTTCTGCCCAAGTGGTAATTCACCTTGGTTTGCTATATTAAAACTGTAAATACAACAGAACATTAATAAATGTCTCTTGTGTAGCACCTTTTACTGTAGATTAGTGTTTAATTTTTTGGTTTGCTTTTGTTGATTGCTAAACAAATTTTTCTAATCTTACAGAATCATTCTGTAAATATTAAAAAACTGGTCTTAGGTCAGTTTTCAGCACATGAAATCGCTTTCTTTCATATCCTACTCAGTACATTCCTAAAAATGTGTGTGAACATTTTTATGGACAAAAATGAGGAAAAGTTGTAGAGATCGTAAATCATTCTGGAATTCCTTATTCTGCCTCATTCTTTGGAGATAGTCTGATGTAACTGACTTCCATCCAGGGTCTGTTCTGCTCGTTCGCTGTGTTTGCTGCTTTTCTCAGTTGAACACCGACTGTGGTTTAGATCCACTCATTTAAGACTTAAGATTTCTCATTCCTTGTCTTAGTTGTATTAAATTATCAGCCATTTGAGTTTTTCCATTTTCCTCTTACTCAGATACATAGGAAAAAAATGCAGCAAGAGAGTCAAATTACTACATAAATCAACACTAGCACAGTATGATAACTGTAAATGTTCATTCGTCTGCTGCCCCTGAAAATCCAGATTCAGCATAGGAAGTTTATTTGGAATGTCAGGATATAATGCACAGAATGTAGGTTTTTGAAAACCAAACAGGAAGATCAGGGTCCTCCATGTTGACATTTCAGTGATTATTTTAACCAGTTAATTTATTACTACAAGTAATTTATTACTACAAGTAATGGGATAGTATATGCTTGCCTAAAAGTTACATTTTCCAAAAGAGTTGGGGATTTTATGAAAGTTACTGAAGACATTTTAAATTTTTGAATCAGATTATGTGAACAGTAGAATTTAGAACTTTTTATAGCCTATAATGTTATAAGTTCCAGAATGAAAAGATCTCTAAATAAATGTGGATACATAAATCAGAACTATTTAAAATTATCTTGCAGAACAAAATAAAAGGGTCCTAAATCACATTAACTCAAACATCGTAGACCAACTTTGTGTTTATTCTTTAGGTCCTGGTACCTTATTTGGTTTTGTATATTCAGTGAACTGAAATACTTGGAATTCCCATTTGTACATATTTCGTAGTCCATAGTACTTTGTCAGATGTAAACTTGGCAGTTTGATATTCCTTGAAACACTTAGTCAAGAGGATAGTTTTTCTTTATTCTTTTAAATATTCTTAAAATTAAAGCCTTTGAGTTACGTAAAATGTTATCTAAAGTCCTTACTATTCAGGGTGAAAATATATATGCTACGTTTTACTTTTCCTTTTTCTCTCTTTTCTTTCTTCCATAGGTGGTGGTTTTGGTTTTGTTTTGTTTCATTGATGTTGAGACAGGATCTTACTGTGTTGCCCAGCTTGGCTTTGAACTCATGGGCTCAAGTGATCCTCCTCTCTTGTGCCTCAACTTCCCAAGTAGCTGAGATTACAGTTGTGCACTGCTGAGCCTAGTATGGTCCATTGTCAAGAATAACTTTTGGGGCTGGTGTGGTGGCTTGGTGGTTATGGCGCTTGCCTGGCATGTGCAAGTATGCGAGTTCAAACCCCAGCACCACGTACACAACAAAGTGTCCGAGGAATGAAAGTCACATGAAAAACTAAATAAAAAATTGCTTTTCTCTTTCTCTGGATCTTTATAATAAAGTTAATTTGGAAAAATATAGAACCACTGTTATTTGCTTAAAAGAAGAACCACTGTTATTTGCTTAAGGTTTCAGAATTAAACTGGCTTGAATCCTGGCTTTGGGACAACTAAGGCTCACCAATGATGACAGAGGCCCTATGTCTCTTTACTTGTTGCTATTTGAACTATGCATACTTGTGTTTAAAAGACTCTTTAGCCCTTTTTGGGGGGGGAGTGTCAAACTCTACTTTTTTTTTTAGAAAGAATCAATTTTATTTAGTTTTTCATGGACTTTGGTTGCTCGGACACTTCATTGTGTACATGGTGCTAGGGTTTGAACCCGTATATGCAAGGCAAGCGCCGTAACTGCTGAGCCACCGCTCCCGCCCCGAAAACTCTAGTTTTTTTGATGTGGAAACAAAAAAACTATTAAAATTTGCTTGCCAAATAATAATAATGTCTATTAATTTTATTTAGAATTTTTCTGAATAAACAAGGCTTTTTTCTTTGTGGTACTGGAAATTGAACCCAGGACTTTGTGCTTGCTAGGCAAAGACTACTAAGTTACAACCTTGGTTGAGATTTTTAGTGAATTAAATGATGATAATCTCTCTCCCCTTCCTTCCTTTTTCCGTTCCCTCCCTCCCTCCCTCTTTCTTTTGCTTTCTTGTAAGAGTGATTATCTGATTTGAGCTCTATCCCACCGTGAGTCAGTCAGTAGTAGCACACATGAAATTTCTTTTGGCCTTACTGTGTTGTTTTCTTTTTTAAGAATGAGAGAAAAAGTCAATTTTATTTATGTGTTTATTCATCTGGTTCCTCTTTCTGACACTTGTGTATGTGGTGCTGGGGATCAAACCTGGGTCCCCATGCATGCCAGGCAAGCAGTATACCTCTGAGCCACCTCTCCAGTTCCCTTACTGTGTTCTTATACTACAACATACTCACCTTAGCTATAAATTGCTTATATTTTATGGGAGAAATAAGTAAAAAATGCTATTGATGTGGAGTGTCAGGGCCAACAGAAGTGATAATTCAATTTGAGTGGTTACCTGAGGTGACAAGATTCTAGGGTGGCCTCAACTCTGGATGCAGCTCTGCTACCTCTTCCCACTATTGCAACTGTTGGCATGGATTAGATAGAGACAAAAACCCCTGGATCTGATTCTTACAAATATTAATAACCAATTTTTAAAGTAAGCCAAGAATAGACAAAACTGTACATTTATATAAAGTAGAGTATATTTTATGACAAAATAATTCTTCTGGTATTTATTTGGTCCTTGTTTCAGCAAGAAGATTTTCACCTTTCAGGCTTTCTGAAGATGATTTGAGGAATGAGGAGGGGTATAACAAGTTACAAAATGTAATTCTAGGATGGATTGTGTATTTTTTAAAATTTTGTTTGTAATTCAGTGATAAAATGGTTGCCTGGCCATGTGTGAGGCCCTGGGTTTAATCTGCAGTGCCCTTCCTCCCAAAAAGCCAGAATGTAAAGTTTTGTCTTGTATATTGTTAATCCTAAATATTATTTATAATCTCTAAGGTGGGTAAGAGCATTTATTAAGCCAGTATTAAAGTGCTCTTGTGGCTGGTGGCATAGCTTAAGGCTAGAACACTTGCCTAGCATATGTAAAGCCCTGGGTTCGATTGCCAGCACCCACAACCCACCTTTGGCCCAAATTAAAGTGCTCTTGGTTTAACTTTCCCTTTGGCATATATCTGTATGCTTTTGCATGTGTGTGTAGGTGTACTCATGTAGACCACAAAAAGTGCTTTTCAACACATGGCCTCTGAATGCGGGCTGTACATAGACTCTACTGTAACGGAGAGGACTTAAAGAAGTTCACCAGGAAGTCCCCAGGAGAAGAGTCAATTCTAGGTGAATGAAAGGTTTTCAGGGGAAAGTTGGTTACAGAATTCGATTTTGTATCATCCCCATTCTAAGAAATGCCAATTTTATAGCACGCCTCATTGCATCACCTGTGACTTTATAGCCTACAGAAAGAATAGCTTTTGTGTAAAATATATGAATGAAGAGCTGTCTGAGGCCAGTCTCCCTGTCTACAAAATATTAAATACTCTTCTGTTGCATAGCATTTTAATCTCATACATCCATTTATTCTCAGAATTTGCCACATATTACTCAAAGGTTTTGGGGACTGGGTATGTAATTCAGTGGTAGAGCACTTTCCTAGCATGCACAGGGACCTGGGGTCAATTCCAAGCCTGTTAAAAACAAAAAATTTGGTTTAATTTGATACATGTTTTTACTTTAAAGCCCAGGTTTTTGTTTTGTTTTAACTATAAAAGCATTTCCTCTGATTTTGAGAGTTGTGGGTTTTGTAATAGGAATTGAACCCAGGGCCACACAATTGCTAGGCAAGCATTCTTGTGCTGAGCTACATCCTGAGCTCCCCTGCTCCAAATTTTTATTTTTAATTGGTACCGAGAATTGAACCCAGGGGCTCTCAATCTCTGAGCCACATCTCCAGCCCTTTGAATATTTTACTTTGAGACGGGGTCTCACTAAGTTGATGGGAGCCTCGTGAAGTTTCTGAGTCTGACTTTGAACTCATGACCCTCCTACCTCAGCCTCCCAAGTCGCTGGGATTACAGCTGTGCCTGGCTAACTTTTGAGAGTCTTAATTCCAAGTCCATCAATTGATCGTAATAAAGTATATATTTTAGTATGAATCTTTTAAATCTGAAAATACAATATGTGAAATGTGGATGATTCTCTCGCTCTCAGGATTTCACCCAGGTTAGACACTGAGATGGCAGATGTGTGAAATACACACCACCCAGCCTGCTTTGTATGCTGTTCATCCTGCTCGAAAACCAATTAAAATTGTTTGTGGGGTAGGGATACAGTTCAAAAGTATCAAATTGAATCTGAGGCACATTGTTCAATTCCCAGCTCTGCAAAAAAACAAAACCAAATCATTTATGTGGGAAATGAAATGCTTAAGTACCCCATCCCTTAATGATCATAAGTTTATAGACACCAAGACTGAGGAAAGTGGTTTCCTTTGAGTCTTTCAAACATCAGTGCAGTAGGTCTGGGCAAAAGACAGTATGCATGTGTACCTTGTTATTCTTCCGTTGTCTATAGACAGATACACAACTGGGAAACACAAACCTAAAGGAAATCTCAAATAGAGAAAGTGAGTCCCTAGCAACGTACTGTTACAAAAAGTTGAGCCAATGACCGAATCCCAGTCTGACCCTCTGGAACATATCCAGAGTGCCAATGAGATGCCATGAGTCACCTGCAAAGGTTGCATTCATGCCCCAACTGAGAGCGGCTTCCCCTTGAAACCAGCAATTTGCTGAGCCAAGAGGAACAGCTATTATGGTGACCTGACTTGAGTTCCCCTCAATGAAGCATCTCTCTTCATTCACAGAACAGTCAGCAATGCCGAAAATGTTCCTTAGTGGGTTTTGGAAAGAATTTACAATCTGCTTCCTGATTCCACATCTTTATTTTGACAGAACATTTCATAGTCTCTATTTGCCAGGCACTGTGTTTAGATGTCACTGTGGTCATTTTGTTATGTTGCTTTTTTTTTTCTGATTACCAACATTGAGGTTTTTTGCATATGTGCTGTGACTGCCGAGCCACCGCTCCAGCCCCCTTTTTTATTTTTTATTTTGAGACTTAGTCTCACTAAATTTCCAAGATTGAACTCAAACTCTTTAAATTCCTGTTTGCTAATGCCAGTTCCACCAGTCATAGTTTTATAGTAGTTCTATTGGTCTTCCGAGTAAGGATAGGGATAATGGTTAAGCACTCTTCTTTACACTTCACTTTCCATAGAGGAAGGTTGAATAGAACAAACTTGCAGAACATATGTTCCTATACTTTATAAACTTTAAGTTAATTTTTCATTAGAATATTTTCACAGCACTGATTGTTGGGTAAAATTAATAAGAATTATTGCTAGGCACTTTGGTGCTTGCCTGTAATCCCAGCAACTCAGGAGGCCGAGGCAGGAGGATCACAAGTTAGAGGCCAGCCTCAGCAACTTTGCGAGGCCCTAAGCAACTTAGTGAGACCCTCTCTGAAAATAAAAAATAAAATGGGCTGGGGATGTGGCTCAGTGGTCAAGTGTCTCTGGGTTCAATCCCAAGTATCAAAAATGATTGATTAAAAATTACTTTGTTGGGGCTGGAGCTGTGGCTCAGCAGTTACGGCATTTGCCTGGCATGTGGAAGTATGCGAGTTCAAACCCCAGCACCCATGTACACAACGAAGTCTCGGAGCAACGAAAGCCATGTGGAAAACTAAATAAAAATTGATTTTCTCTGTCTGTCTCTCTCACTGTCCCTTCTTTCTTTAAAAAAAAAAAAAATTACATTTGTCTTAGAGGATGGAGGTATAGGCCAGAGGCTCTGGGTTTGATCCCTAGTACCACAAAAAAATAAAAAGTGTCTTTTATATAGATCTCCTCAAGCTCCTGGCTACTTTTTTTTTTTTTTTTTAATGGCAGGACTATGGGAAGAAATGTGTATCCAGAGCAATAGGGAAAGACCATGGCCAAAGGAAAATAATTCATAAATATTTGGCTAAGAATGATTGTGGACTCTTCCTTGGAGGTCTTTAAAATCAAGGTAGAGCGTCCTGTTTGGAGTGGTTTAAGGGGTAAACGAGATGCATGGATTAGAGGACCCCTCAGTTAAGGAGACCCCACTCAGAGACCCCACGAGTTAAGGAGGTGTGTACGTGGCCCGTGTCAGTGACAGATGGAACAGTAAGTTCAACAGATGCCACATCTGCTGTTCCCAGGCTGTGCTTCCTTTAATGTGGTGACCTTCTGGGAGCATTGTCCTAAACTGTCTACAAAAGGGAAAGAAGTGTATCTAAGTTCCTGGTAAACCTAATTTGGGTGGCTTGTTACGTACTGCTGCTTTATTTTTAAAGATCCAGTGATCCCCAAAACTTTTGCTTTGCCCAGCATTCCAAATGAAGAACCATAAAATACTGTCTAGTTTCTGAAGCCATTTTCAAACCTCTGTTGCTGCTGAACGGATTTTGTTTAGTATTCCCTAGTGTTGTCTAAAGAATCCTTCCCCTGACCTGAGCAAGGAGGAATGACACAGGAGGGCTGCAGGTAGGTCCTTTCATTCTCAGCTCCTGCTTTACTCCTTCAGACCCACAGGATGAAATGGCCAGCTAGTTGTTGGAACCCCCTATAAAAGAGAATCAGGGGGCTGGAACGGTGGCTCGGCAGTTACACAGGTTCAAACCCCAGCACCCACGTACTCAACTAAGTGTCACAGCAATGAAAGCCACGTGAAGGGCTCAATGGAAATTGATTCTCTCTCTCTCTCTCTCTCTCTTTCTCCTCTCTCTGTCTCTCACTGTCCTCTCTTTAAAAAAAAGAAAAGAAAAAAAATCAGCATGAATTGAAGAGAGACTGAGGATTAAAAACAACAAAAAATTCCTCCTTTATTCAGGTCACTTTTCTTCACTTACGTCTTCCAGAAGTGGTTGGATTACCCTCTTGAGAAGTTTTCTTTACAAAAAAGAAGGAAAAGAAAGTCTCTGAAATTCCAAAGACTCTTTCTCTGCAACTGCTGCATTTATGAGAATGAGATGAACTAAATTCACCAGACTGTAGTTTAAACTTAAAAAAACAAAACAAGATCCCAGAAAGGCTAGTGTGTTTTATGGTGGTGTTTTTATACAAGTGACTCATTGCTAGAAGTATATTGACCATTTTAATATGCAATCTGATATTTCAGGGAGAGAGATTTAAATTCTCAGCACAGACACTATACTTGGGACAAACTATTGTGTTTGTACCTTGGTGTTAATCATGTCCTCACTGGTTGCTTGTTTCCAAATAATACCTGACCTGTCCAAAAACAGTGTACTAAAATCTGTCATTAAAAATATATCAAGTTTAATAGCAAGCCATGGAAATTTTTACTGTCTTTTATTTATTGCTGGGTGTATTTTATTAGAAGGAAAGGTAAATAAATGTGTTTTGCAGAAAATATGTGTGTAAGCACCAGTAGCAGTTATTATTTTTTAACTGGATTGTGCAGCATTTATACACTTAGTTTATTAGTGACCTTCCCATAAAATTTTTAGGAACCCAGGGCCAAACAGAGGTCATAAGTTTATCCAAGCCATCCCTGTAGAGCACTTCTTTGGTGACATCATGCAGCTGAAGAGAAGCCAAGAAACATTCCCTTCATCTTCAGATTCTAAGTGGCCTTGGCTTTGCCCCATCTGTGGTATTTATTCTCTTCAGACAGAATTACAGGCGAAATTCAGATAGCTGTGTTAGCAGCGATCAGGTTCTACTTTTGAAAAATGTAGTTTGTACATATAAGTAATGCACTCTGGCTTCTTGAATATAGCTGTTTGGGGCCTTCATTTGATAACTATTAGTTTTTTATTAGCCAATTAAGAAACAGCATACACAGGTTCGTACAAGTGAGCCTCTGGCCACTCCGCGGTTCCAGTCTAGAGAGAGAGTTGGGCAGGACATAAAGTACTTTCCTGTCCAGGAAATCGTCATGTTTCTCTGCCTTATTTGCATAACGGAAGAAGCTTTTATACTTGTCATGCTAGGATGACCTGCTTCTAATTTAGTTTTTGCCAGAAGGCGACTAAAGATCTCCATAACAGCAAACACCCTCAAAAGAGGGTGCCCTAGAGAAGACCCCCGAGAAAGGGATTGGAAGGATGGAAGTGGCAGCATCTCAGGGACCTGAGGTCAGGACCTGAAGGCCAGCTGCTAAGGGAAGGTGTGGGTGGGGGTCCGCCGGTGCAGGACTTGAACCCTCACCTCGCCCCCAGCTGCCAGCTGTGGAGGCTGGGGTCGTCCCCTTGCCGTGTGCAACCGTCGGTTCCAGTCTGTGTGCCAGATGCGCTCACATGGGGCCATTTTTAGTTCTAAATAGTATTAGGCAAAAGTGCCAGGCACGCAGAGGACAGCCTATCGCAGCCCTCCAGCCAACTACAGCAACATCCACACGTAAAAGCTCAAACCTGTAATTCCAACCCAGGGCGCTCATTTGCTTCTCGGGACCAGGAAGCTGCGTGAGCCCTGCCTTTCCTTGTTCCTTCCTTCCTAAAGGCTCTCATCAGACCATCCCTGGTGAAGAAGACCTTTCTCCCTCCTGAGTTCCGGTGGCCCTGATGAGGATGCAAGTTACGCTTGTCTCTGGAAATCCCATCGCATGCTCTTGGAGGAATTCACATGCATGCTCATTTCATCCTCACAGATCACCGTAAAGGGGATTAGTTCACGTTCTTTACCACCAAGCGACCAAAGCCTCCCTCCCCCTGGCAAATAAGTCTTCAACTCCTAGTCATATCCAAACACTAAATCCAGTGAACTCCAATTCTCCCGTTCCTTTCCTGAGTTCCGGAGGCTGCACCACAGTGCCCGACTGAGCTCCTCACCCTTCGCTTGTTGCTTTCTGCGCTGGCCTCGAGCTCTCTCCTGCTTTCCCTGCTTCTCATGGATCTTCCTCAACAGCCTCTCTCTTCTCCCTGCAGTACCTCTTAGCCCACTTGGTTCCTTCTTTCTGTCTCTTCCTTCCCACATTTCTACACAGCTTTAGACACAGCATTTTCTCAGTGACCTCTTGCCTTTTCTCCGAAACTCCCTGGGCCCCTGGCACCCCCTGTCTTCCTTGTCACCCCACTTGGCGCCCTGCTCCGTGGTGTGTTTCTCCTGGAGGCCCTCCACGGAGCTTCCCTGACCTGGGTAGACAGGCCCAGCGGCCCCACCCCGCACAGCCAAGCCTGCCAGGGTGTGACCTGCCTGTTTCCCCTTGATTTGGGCTCTGGAAAGCTTTGCACAGACCTGCATCATTGAGGTCACAGGCCCACCTCGTCAAGACCCTCCCGTTTTATTTTGGGGCCTCCTCCACCCTCTGTTCTTCCTCACTATCTATGACCCCAAATTACTTTCTCAAGCATCTGTGACAACCCTCAGGCTGCAATGGACCACCTGATGGTTGTCTGGCCTAAAGTTCCAGAATCCTTTCAAATTTCTGAACTGTCTTCATGAAACGCTAGGATTCTATAAACTTTGAATTGATTTTTTTTTTTTTTAGAGAGAGGACAGTGAGAGAGAGAGAGAGAGAGAGAATCCATTTTTATTGAGTTTTTCACAAGGCTTTCGTTGCTCTGACACTTAGTTGTGCATGTGGGTTGCTGGGGTTTGAACCCGTGTACTTGTACGTGCAAGGCAAGTGCCGTAACCACCGAGCCACCGCTCCAGCCCTTGATTTTGTTTTTGAGGTGGCGAGATGCTGGGGATTGAGACCAAAGCTGCTGCTGTACCACCGCATCCTCAGCCTTTTTTGTTTTTTGAGGCAGGGGTCTCTCTGAGGCTGTCCAGGCTGGCCTTGAACTTGCGATCTTCCTGTCTTAGCCTACTGCATAACTGGGATCACAGGTGCGCACCACTGCACCCAGCTGGAATTTTAATTTTTAAAAACATCTTTAACCGTTAAAAATGTAATCAAATGTCCATTCAAATGTATATTCAATCTGTGTAGTTTATTGTGCTCTCATTTATAGACCTAGGTGAAACAAGTATTACAATTGATATAAATGAATTATACTCAACAAAAGTATTTTATCTGCTTTATATATTAGGATCTTAGATTTTTGTTTATGAAACAGGTTCTGCAGCTGAAAAAAATGGTATGAGAACCACTATCTTAGGTGAACACTTCCACTCATCTCTTTCTTTGCCTGAAACAGACCAACAGTCATCTTTTTCCTCTTGATGTTATAGAGGTCTCAAAAATACCCTGATTTGGGGCTGGAGTGGTGGCTCAGCATTTACACTTTTGCCTGGCATGTGCAAGGACCCCAGTTCAAACCCCAGCACCACATACACAACCAAGTGTCAGAGGAATGAAAAACAGTTGAAAAACTAAATAAAATAAAATTGATTCTCTCCCCCTCCCTCTCTTAAAAAAAGAAAAGCCCTGATTTTGCAAAAAAATCCAAACAAATCTAGAAATTCACCTCTAAACCCACTATCTCCAACAATAAACTATTTGTTGTTTTTCAGCCTTGATTTTATGATCTTACCATTTTTATATAATGTAGTACAAGTCTTACTCTAGCACAGTCCAGTGAGATGAGCCCTTTATTCAGCCATTCTGCTTCTGTGAGACATTACATTTCTTTTTATAGTCCATTTGCTGCAGTGAAGATTATCTTGTCTTTTTCTGCTTTTTAACTAGTTCTAACAAATCCTAAATGATAGGGTTATTTAAGCTGACTTCTAATACCTCTTCTTTTCATTGTTTCATTGGTAAGGAGAATGACTAGACATTTCTAACAATTATGACATAGTTGCCTAGCATATGCCAGGCCCTGGGTTCCTTCCTCAGCACCAAAAAAAAAAAAAAAAAAAAGAAAGAAAGAAAGAAAGAAAGAAAGAAAAAACAGGTATGTAGGCATAGTGGCTCATGCCTATGATTGATTCCAGCTACTTGGGAGGCTGAGGCAGGAGGATCGCAAGTTCAAGGCCAGCCTCAGCAATTTAGCAAGATCCTGTCTCAAAATGAAAAATACAAGGACTTGGGGCTGGAAAGGTGGCTCAGTGGTCAAGGCGATTGCCTGGCATGCATGATGAGTATGTGGGTTCAGGCCCCAGCACCCATGTGTACAACTAAGTGTCAGAGCAACGAAGGCCATGTGAAGAACTAGATAAAAATTGATTCTCTCTTTCTCTCACTGTCCTTCTCTCTTTGGAAAAAAAAAAAATACAAGGACCTGGGGATGTAATTCAGGGGTAGAGCACCTCTGGTTTCAATCCCCAGTACTGCAAAACAAACAAAAAACAACAGTATGACAAAAGCTTAGTATACATGTGACCTTTTATCCAGTGGGTGTTCTTTCTGTTATCCAGTCTTTCTGTTGATGTGAAATTCACATCAAAGTAATCGATGCCAGGTATTAAATGTATAGTGAATAGGTAATTATTATGTTACAGATGCTTGTCATACATAGTGATGAATACCCATTATTGACCGTTTACTATGTGCCAAGTGCCCTGCTTCATTTTGTGTGTGTGTGTGTGTGTGTGTGTGTGTGTTACTGAGGATTGAACCCAGAAGTGCTTTACCACTGAGCTACATCCCAGTGTGTTTTATTTTTAAAAGACAGGGTCTTGCTAAATTGCTGAGGCTGGCCTCAAACTTGTGATCCTCCTGCTTCAGCCTCCTGGCTCTACTTCATTCTTCATAGGCATTATCTCATTTACTCTTCTTCCCAACCCTTTGGGGTAGGTAATACTACCTACCTCAGTGTCCTTGTTTTATACTTAAAACAGTCAGAGAGGAGGACCGACTTGCCCCTTTGGAGCATGAGCTCTGAACAGTGGTGCACCGCTCGCCCTCCCGGGAGTGCGTCTGCGTCTGTTCTTCCGCATGCTCTTGCCCTGTCTTGGTTACACTTTCTCCTTTCTCTTCCCCTCAGTCCCCTCCACTGAACATGGGAAGAGGGGATTCCAGAATCTCGGAGGCACAAAACAGTCACCCTTGCGCGGCTGCTGAGAGGTGCTCTTGGCCTTGCCCGCCCCGTCTCAAGGGGTCCCAGCCCCTCCCTTGCCAGCCTGCCTCTCCACCTGTCTCCGGCTGGGCCAGGGCCTCCCCAGCTTGAAGCATGGGGCTGTTTTTTGCTTTTTCTTTATAATCCTCCCTGTAAATCAGTGGGGCAGGCACAGCTGATAATCTGCGCCTTCTTTCTAGTTAGAGTTCAAATGAAGTGATTTCTTCAGGTTCCTGAACTAGCCCTGGACAAAGACAGAGCAAGTCCCAGGTATCTCTCAGTTAAGCAAAATGCCGTCTTGCTCTCTCTCCTTTAAGCAAAATGAAATAGAATTTCGATGCTAATTTCGTAGTACCAGCTGACATTCCTTCAGCATTTGTTATGTTCAAATGCAGCTATAGTTCTTTTTACACAGACTCTCCTAATCCTCCGTACTTCAACAGCACCAGAGCTGTTTGCCCACTTTATCTTAAGGGAGCTGCTCTCAGAGGAGTCCAGGAACTCGGGTCACGTCACAGTGGGTGCAGCCCAGCCCTCTCAACCACTCATTAATACTTCTACACACCCCCACGACTTCTTTATTAGAGGCAATCTATATTCATTATGAAAATATTTCAATCCTAATTTTTAAAAAAAATCTGTCTTCTGTCAATTATGCTAAATCTAGAGTGCTTTTTTATTGTCTCAAAAGACCCCCAATTCTAATAATTACAGAAGTGACCTTTCATGGGCACAGAGTACAATCTTTGGCCTGCTAAGAACACTCCTGGGTTTGGTCAGAGAAGAATGTCTGAAGCTGCCCAATTGACTTATATCTATTAAGCTCTTCTTAGGAAATGACTCAGATCGAGAAAACTCATGAATTTTATTATTAGACTCATCCTTTTAAATTGAACCTTAAAAGAATACTCAGCATTTATTTCATGATCTATTTCAAAGGAAACAATTCACAACCTCTCTCTTTCCTGCACCTTCCCGGCAGCCTTATCAATGCTCTAATCCAGAGCTTCTCAAACTTTTCTTTTTTTTGGTACCAGAGATTGAACCCACGAGTGCTTAACCACTGAGCCACATCCCCAGCCCCCCTTTTTTTTCAAGAGAGAGGGACAGTGAGAGAGACAGAGAAAGAGAGAAACAACTTTATTTAGTTTTTCACATGGCCTCAGTTGCTCCAACATTTAGTTGTGTACGTGGTGCTGGGGTTTGAACCCGGGTCCTCGTGCTTGCCAGGCAAGCGCCGAAACCGCTGAGCCACCGCTCCAGCCCCATCCCCAGCCCTTTTTATTTTTCATTTTGAGACAGACAGTCACTAAGTTGCTGAAGCTGGCTTTGAACTTTCAACCCCCCTGCCTCCGACTCCCTAGCTGCTGGGATTACAGGTGTGTGCCACGCACCTGGCTCAGAGCTTCCAGACTTTAACATGCACCCAAATGAGCTGGGTGTCTTATCATAAGCAGACCTGGTTTAGGAGGTGAACCCTCAGCTCTGAGCTCCTAGGGATGCTCTGCTCTCCACCTCAGAACCACGTGCAGGTGAGCAAGGCTTGACTCCACGCTGACCCTCAGGAAGAAATACAAACTTTACAGAAGCTGTTTACTCAGTCATCCAAAACTCATATGGTCTTGAAGAAACGTCTCCAGTCCTAGGCTCTGCAGCAGCCTGATTTCCCTGATGTTGACCTCAACTGGATCGCGATTGCTTTTCTGGCTACCCTGGTTCACGCAGCTAACCGCGCCAGCTCTCCCTCTGTGCTGCCTGGTGAATTGACTCATGCACCTCTTTCTAGGGTGAGGCAAGTAGGTGATGGCTTGAATAGGCCTATGGGTCCTGTTTGAATGATCTGCAGTGAATTTTCTAGGAAACTTTTTCTAAATCGCCATTTATCTGTGAGGTGGAGTAGGGAGAAAAATTCAGAGCCCGAGAATTGAAAAGCTGGCATAAAATCATCTGATAAAGTGCAGGAAAGCTTGCCTCTCTCTCTTCACTTCCACTGCGGTGAGCTGCCGCCAAGTCCAGACTGGACCCCGTATGGCAGCTGTGGATGCTCAGTGCGGGAAAGCTTCACTGTTTACCCAAGGGTCTACAGTGTTTAAATAGAAAGGCGGAAGTGCAGTCACAACATACCAACAGCTCCTCAGGCCCAGGGTTTTCCAGGTACATTCGCTAGTCGCTGGAGTTTACCCAACTCCCTCACAGCAAGACCAGTCTGTACCGCATTGAGAGGGAGGGAGAACAAGCTGCGATTTGAGTGTAGATATGCGTACGGGTCCTCAAGACCTTATCTGCACTCTACCTGTGTAGAAAATAAAGCTGCGATGACCTGTGTATTAATAGGCGCCCAGACCTGGGCATGGTGGCACACACCTGTAATCCTAGCAACTTGGGGGGCTGAGGCAGGAGGATGGGAAGTTGGAGGCCAGCCTAGACAACTCAGCCAGAAACTGTCCCAAAATAAAAAAATAAAAATAAAAATATAAAAATAAAAAGGGTTGAGGGTGTAGCTCAGTGATAGAGCACCTCTGGTACAATCCCCAGAACTACCGCCACCTCCCTACCCCCGCCACAAAAAGAGGCATCCGAGTCTGGCCTGGAATGCGCCCAGAAGGCAAGATTAATTACTCCAGGACTTATGGGGTGGAAGTAGATGGAGGTATTTCTTATTCTCCTGGTTCTCTATCTTGGTGTACCAGATCTGTAGTCAGCGTAGGATGTGGCCGTATCAACAGGAGGTGGCAACGAGGGGTCTGTGAACACCTTAAAAGTGTACCCAAGTTAGTGTTTGCAAACGCATCTCCATGCATATTTCTCTAGGACCAGATCTGTGACCCAAAGATGCTCCTGTACTGTTAGGGGTTGCGTCTGCTAGGAAGATAGTCTTCAGGGCGGAGATAGGTGGGCAGCCTACCGCAGCAACGAGTTCTTTGCATTCATAACCATCCCTACTTTCTACTTTCTAAGCTCTTGCTGTGTGCCAGGGTTATGCTAAATTAGAAGTATTATCTAATTAATTTTCCAAACAGGGGCTGGAGCGGTGGCTCAGCGGTTTCGGCGCTTGCCTGGCAAGCATGAGGACCCGGGTTCAAACCCCAGCACCACGTACACAACTGAATGTTGGAGCAACTAAGGCCACGTGAAAAACTAAATAAAGTTGTTTCTCTCTTTCTCTGTCTCTCTCACTGTCCCTCTCTCTTTATAAAAAAAATTTTTTTTTCTAAACAGCTTCCTTTCCTTTTAGATTAGATCTTGCTATGTTGCCCAGCCTGGTTTCAAACTCCTGGACCAAAGTGGTCCTTCTGCCTCAGCTTTCTCAGTGCTCCTCCAGGCCCTCACCACTGCACTCAGCTCTCAGACAATTTTCTGAGATTGGGATTTTTATTTCTATCTCAGAAAGAAACTGAGGCTTAAAGAATTGTGATTTGCCCAAGGTCACTGTTATGTGGACGTCAATGCTAGGACCTGGACCTGGGCTTCCTGTCTTCACAGCCCTCAGCACCGTAGGAGGCCATTGCTAGTGCTTCCGTGTGCATTGGTCAGACTATCTAACCGGCTTGGAATAACTCAGATGCCTCTTTTTCCTGAACTTGACCCACCTAAAAATCAGCTTCATGAACCTTGCCCCATTTATACAACACTTACACCAGTAAGTTAGTATTTAACATTTTTATTTAAATTGCTCATTACTTTGCCTCATCCTAAATAATAGCCCCAAAATATTGTGTGATAATTTTGTCCTTTTTTTTTATTTCCCTAGTTCCAGGGATTGAACCCAGGGGCGCTTCATCCCCCAGCCACTCCCCCTCCTTTTTTTTTTTTTTTTTTTTTTTTTTGAAACAGGATCTTGCTTAATTAGCTTTGGGCCTCTCTAAATTACTGAGGCTGGCTTTGAACTTGCAATCCTCCTGCCTCAACTTCCTGAGTCGCTGGGATTATAGGTGTGTGCCACCACACCCAGCTAATATTGTCTTTTTTGAGTTCACACTAAAATAAATATAAAACTGTTACATTAAAATGAAAACTGTCATGTATCACCTAATATCACTTAACGTACCATCACTGCATTGGTATCACACTTTGAGAAACCCAGTGTAAAATTTTAAGACTGCATCTGTATTCCAGCAGCTTTGTGGATTAAGTCACCTTCACATCACCCACCCCGGGTAGCACCCACTTACAGGTCCAGGAGCAGGCGGCTTAGGGCATTGTGGGTGCTAAAAGCCTCCAGGGTGGCAGGACTGTTCCCAGGAAGGGCACTCATCCATTGGACACCACACATCCATCTTTCAGGACCTGCATGAATTGCTCTAATAAGGCAGAGGGACCAAGAAGAAGGAGACGCAGTGCCTCAAAGGGTTGAAGGATTCCAGGGACTGGGGCAAGAATCTATGCTGCTGAGACGCTGGGGGCCATGGAAAGCGGGCAGTAAGGATCCCAGCTTAGGATGAAAGAAGCCTCGAACTAAACTTCATCTGTTCCCATTTCCCTTCTCACCAAGTGTGCCTCTCTCTATCTCATCCACTCTAGGGCATAAACTCAAGGGAAAATTTCGAGTCCTGTTGCCTGACTTTGTGTGTACATTTGACCTACATTGCTGTCTTTAATACAAACAGCTAAAGAATAATTCCTTGTTTCCTAACTTCATTGTTATTCCAAAAATGTGTTGACACTCCCGGTAACCAAGCGCCCTCATCCCCTGCCTCCCAATAAAGTAGCATTTTACATGTTAAACTTTCCAGTCTTGGACCTTAAGCAAGTCTATAATTTGGCAAGTTCAATAAAGGATAGCTGCAAACTTGAGTTCTGGGGAATGGATCCCAGGAGTCTGTTCTGAACCTCTTACTTGCCTGGAGAAATCAGTGTGGGAAAGGTTTCTCTGAGACCCTCTGGTAGTCAAAGCTCTGTGACAAGACACCCCAGAGAAGTGACATTTGTCTGCTCTGCAGCTGAGTTAGCATCCCAGTCACCCCAGAGACACAACTGCCTACCCATGGGGATTTGGGCTGTTACTATGTCGCTGCTAATATGCCACATTAATCTGCAAAGAAGGAAAGAAGGATTGAGATGGAGGGACACAGGTCTGGTTTTGGATGGGGCTAGGCATTTAGTGTTTTTTCTTCTTTTTTTATTTAGTTTTTCATGTGACTTTCTTTCCTCTGACACTTTGTTGTGTACGTGGTGCTGGGGTTTGAACTCGTGTACTCGCTCAAGAAAGGGAAGCACCGTAACCGCCGAGCCACTGCTCCAGCTCCGGGCATTTAGTGTTCTGATGGTCCTCATCCTTGTGGTTCAGCAGTAGATGACCCGTGATGCTCTTCTGGGGACTGCAGTTGTGCTTGCTGGCTCCAAAAACAAAATCCCAGCTTTCTGCACTTCCTAGTCTTCTTCTACTATTTCTTGTCTTTTTTGCTCTCTCTCTCTCTCTCTCTCTCTCTTTACTTATTTTTGGTATTGGGGATTGAACCCAGGGGCACTTTATCACCAAGCTACATCCCCATCCCTTTTATTTTATTGTTTATTTTGAGACAGGGCCTCACTAAGTTGCTGAGACTGGCTTGGAACTTGCAATCCTCCTGCCTCAGCCTCCCAAGTCACTGGGATTACAGATGTGCACTGCTACAACCAACTTCCTCTACTGTTTCTACCCCCAAAGTGGCCTGTCTCGGCCTCGGACTCTCAGAGATGGCACTTTGAAAATGCCTCCCTCACCAGCCTTCAGTGTCTTGTCCCATTCTTCACAGTTGTCCCTCCTCCCTGCCAGAAGCTCCCAGCTTGTGGCTGCAGGAACACCAGGCAGAAATGGAATGCTGCCAGGCTCAGGAGATCCCCAGGGAGATAAGAAGCACATCTTTGACCACTTCTTTACCAAACAGACCCAAGATGTGTAATTAAAGGCCCCGGGACTCTGCTGGAAATAGGTTTAAACTTGAGGTAATCCCTTCTGGCACTTCCTCTTCCTAATAACCATCAACAAAAATCAAACAAATCCACCTGGCTCCAGTCAGTGAGTCTGTAACCAGCAAAGGTCACAGGAGGAGCGATAAGAGAAGAAAGCGGCCACAAACCGCGTCACTGGAAACACATGTTGGGACGTGTTGGAAAGTGACTCTTGCCAGGCCCGTGCTGGCTCTGGGACGGGCCGGCTGTGCCTTGGAGAGGGGTTCCCTGCCTCTGGGAAGGAATGCCAGCCTGCATGGCCAGGGAAGGCAGGGCGTGCTGGAGCTCTCAGCTGTGCAGCATGCCTTCCTCTTTTCTCTTTGAGACACCTCTGAGGCCACAGAGGATACAGGGATACAGAGGTGAGGCACTTTCATTTTATGTTGTATTTTGAGACGAGTTCTTGCTAATTTTCTGAGGGGTTTGCTAAATTTCCGAGGCTGGCCTTGATCTTGCAATCCTCCTACCTCAGCCTCTCAAGTCGCTGGGATTACGTGCGTGCGTCCTCGTGCCTGGCTAGAAGTGAGGAAATTTCTAACATTCTTTGAGAGTTATTTTCCCACTTTTCCCAAAAGTAATGCACATGATGAAACACTGTTGAGCACAAACAAAAGATAAAATAATCGCCTCTCCTTCCACCATACAGAGATTACCTTGCAGACATTGTTTGTTTGCTTCCAGTCTTCCTTGAGTACATGTCCGTTTATACAGGTCTGACATATATAAACACATATGTGTGGGAAAGTGTTGCTTTTAAACTTTCAAACTGCGTTACGTTGTTTTAGTAGTTCCCTGGGGCTACCATAACAAAATATGTCGATTGGGTGGCTTAAGCAACAGAAAGGTATTTCTCAAAGTTCTGAAGGCTGTTCAAGATCAAGTGCTGATTGGGTTTCTGGTGAGAACTCTCTGGTTTGTAGATAGCACCCTGATGTTGGTGTCCTCAAGTGGCAGAAAGGGAACTCCGGTCTCTTTGTCTAGTCACAGGTGCCAGCTCTGTGTGATTAGGATCCCACCTGAGGAATCACGTTTAACCTTCTCACAGGCCCTATCTCCAAATACGGACTTCGTCATACACCATTTGAGAGGACACAATTCAGTCCACAGCAACTGTCTTTTTTCCGTTTCATTGACTCCAACTTGAACATCTTGTGTCGCATAATCTCAAGTGGCTGACCATACTCTTATCCGACAGTACTATAATTTACTACACTATTGAATATTTAGCCTCCTCCATCAAGCAGATTAGGGGAGCACAAGGGGTAGGTAAAAGGGTCGGTGCCCACGGGTATGAACCTGCTCAGGTGAGCTCAGAAGCTCCCATGACGGCTTTCCATGGGAGAAAGGCTACTTCCACCGGGAAACTTGAGCCCTCCGTGGGTGGCTCACATCTGAGACCCTGAGAACACCACAGTCAGCATCCCAGGGGTAGATAAAGGCCAATTAGGTCCCTCCCTGGTGCTGAGGAGAGCATGATTTTGCAAGCCAAGGTCTTTAGTCTGGGAGGGTATGGGTTGTGGGACAGTGGTTTGCTGTAGGCAGTGAGAGGCAGAACTGTTGGAGAGCTTTGCAAAACAGGAAGTCTTCATCCGCCTCCTGGTCACCGTGGTCCTCTGGCTGTGGGGGTGAGGCCATGGCACACAGAGGGTCATGATCTAGTTGGTGAACTTGACTCCTAAGGTGGAGCAGGTTACCAACCTATTTTTCCCCAGCTATATTCTGTCTCTGTGACCTTTGTACAAATCCAGGCACGAGCATGTAGTGAGGACCTACTGTGTGTCAGGCTGGGCCTAGTTACCCTCTCCATTTCCCAGGGGAGGAGTGCTGAACTGCTGGCCCAAGACAGTATATCTGAGAAATCAGAGTGGGACCCCATGCTAGAATGTGCCTCTAAATCACTGTGCCACCTGCTCCGTCATGACCCACTTGTGGGTTTCTGTATAAGAACAACAGCCAACAGGACAAAACAAGGTCATCGTAGAAAATGCCATTGTTCAGTGGGATTTGGATAATTGGTGGGGAAGAATGGTATGAAGGCAGGTCCTGGAAGAATCCCTGTCACAATGCTTTCTACGAATTTGTCATGACAGAAAGTAGGACTCATGGGAACACATTGGTGCTGGTATCTTGGGGGGGAAACACAGCTTGAATTGTTTACGATTTTGAACTGATTTTCTCAGTTCAGATATCTTGAATGAATACTGTAGGGGAGAAAAAGGACTCTCTTCCTCCTCCATCGCAAGGACCATGGTAGTGAGGGTGGAGCTCAGTGGTAGAGCCCTTGTCTAGCTCGAATGAGGTCCTGGGTTCAATCCCCAGCAACACAATAAACAAACAAATCAAGATTCATAGCTGATGCCCTGTAATGAAAGATTAACAGGAGAAAAACATGGCGACTTTATGTCACCAAAGTTTATGCAACATGGAAGCCTCTAGAAACAAAGAGCCAGTGACCCAGGGAAGCTGTAATGTGTGGCAGTCCTGAAGTGGGCTGGAAGACCAACGAGTGTGATCCAATGTCATAAACGGCCTCTTCTTGGCCTCTCTGTAATGTAATATGGCTTCCCTCCAGGCCTAGAGCAGGACACCTGTCACCTGAGCGTCTTCAGGAGAGAGGGGAAAGAAGCTCAGGGATTCCTCTAGCTCTGTGGTTCCTCACTTTCCTTTAGCCTGAAACGCTGGGCAGGCCACGACACCGCGTTTTGGAGTAGCAAGGCCTGCACCCCCCAGCACAAACGTGCGACCTCAGCGTCATCCAAAATCTCTCCATGCGTTCCAAAAAGTCGGAGGACGGCCTCAAAACAACCAGCGACCAAACAAGGACGGAATAAACAAACGAGGATGGAATTTTTTTTTTTTTTTTAAAAGAGAGAGGGACAGTGAGAGAGACAGAGAAAGAGAGAAACAACTTTATTTCGTTTTTCACATGGCCTTAGGTGCTCCAACACTCAGTTGTGTACGTGGTGCTGGGGTTTGAACCCGGGTCCTCGTGCTTGCCAGGCAAGCGCTGAAACCACTGAGCCACCGCTCCAGCCCCGAGGATGGAATTTTTAACTTTTTTTTTTTTTTAAGAGAGGGAGAGAAAGAGAAAATCAATTTTATTTATTTTTCCATCTGGCCTTTGTTTCTCCAAACATAGTGGTGCTGAGGCTTGAACTCGGGTCCTCGTGCATGCCAGGCAAGTAAGTGCTCCAACCACTCGAGCCCCATAAGGATAGAATTCAAGCGTTGTACGTTGCAAGATTTGTTTTTTTCAGCCTTTGATACTAATAATTTTGACCGGATTGACCAAACATAAGCAGGCTTTGGCAGGCAAAGAGTGCTTTGGTAACGTGTCTATGCTATAGGACACAGTGTGAGAGAAGAGTATAAGGTGGGGAAGCAGGATAGAATCACTGAAGCCAGGAGGGAGCCTGGAAGTTATGCGTTTCCAACACCATCGGGCCTCAGAGAAAGGGAACCGAGGCCTTGAGCAGCCAGCTGGCGGAAAACAAGAGCCTGTCCCCGAGCACAGATGGCGGCAGAGAGCTCATTCCTGACAACAGGGCATTTTTGCCTTTCAGTCCCCTCAGTCAGAGCAACAGTTGCACCACGACTGCATGCGAGGGTTGACTGCTAGGGACACTCAGGGAAACCCATGTCCTTGAGGCCTGTACGTGTCACGTTCTCATCCTGCACAGTCCAGGGGACCTGCTGAGGGAGCAGGCCTGATCCGGGAGATAGTCTCATCCCACTCTGGAAGCTTCCTTCTTCTATCTCAGCCCCCTTGTCTGGGTGTTGGGGCTTTACCAGGGCAGTGGATCCCCTCTGCCTGGCAATTCCCCCTCATTCATGGAGGAAATTGGATGGCCTCGTGGCTGGGCAAACAGGACTTAGCTCTGACACTGTACCTGCCTAGGGGCAGAGCAACCTGGGCAGGGTTGGAGACTAGAGGTGACCTCGGGCTGGAGCAGACTGGAGCAGGACCCTTTGCATCTTTGGCAGAAGTAACCGCTGAGAAGGGGTCAAGGGAACCAGGTCGCCTGAGGAATTCAGAATGATTGAGATGTGGGGAGGATCACCGGGGAGTAGGACCATAACATGATTGGTTGCCAGGACCCAACCTGAGCGGATAATGGGGGAACTGAGGTGATCTGCTCCTCTGCTCCGTACACCTACTTATTTTCTTTGTTTTATGTTTTTCTTTTCTTTTTTTTTTTTTTAAGAGAGAGTAAGAGAGAATCAATTTTATTTAGTTTTCATCTGGTTTTTGTTTCTCCAACACTTAGTAGTGTATGTGGTGCTGGGGTTTGAACCCAGGTGCTCACGCATGCCAGGCAACTGCTGGGCCACAGTTCTAGCCCCTGTTCGATTGTTTTTTGATACCAGATCTGGCTATGTCTTGCTGGCCTCCAACTGTCAGTTCTCCTGCCTCAGGCTCACGATTCAGTTCACCTAGTCACTTTCCGGCTGGCTTTCAGCATTCCCCCACACTCTTCCTTGCCCAGCATCATTGTAGGTGTTAACTATATAAAGGTAAGATTGGGAGCTGCAGGAGCCCATAGGTGCTAATCGCAGAGGCAGAGACCCCTCATCTGCAGTGACTGCAGTGCCTTGCAATGAGCCCAGCAGCCGCAGGAGGAGCCAGGACAGTGGCAGGGCTGCACAGGTGTCACGCAGGCCAGTGTCACCTCTCCAAGTAATCTGCCGTAATCTGCGTTTCTTGGTGCTGTCTTCACACATGGATGCCAAGTGCCTTGAGTCTCCTGACCTTGTTTGCCTCTGTCTCCCGCACAAGCCTCCCCATGTTCAGAGTTTACAGGAAGCGGTGGTCAGTGCTTTTAAATCCATCCACCAGCCTTGAACCCTGCAGCCGGATTGGGGGGCTGATATGCCCCAGGATTTTTTAAAAGCAGGAAGGAAAACGGCTTCCATGATAGGTTAACTCAGGCTCTGTTTCCAGAGGAGCCTTGTTTGAAGTCTGTTGCACATCAGCTGAGCCACTTTGGGCCACTTCCTTAACCTTGATGAGGCCGTGTCCCTGCCGTAAGCGGTGAGGATGATGCGGACCTCTTAGGAACTTACTTTAGGATTGTGCCTGACTTTAGCAAGCACGGAACAAGTGGTGGCTGCTCCACACTGGAGGGGTCTAAGTCTTTCCATCAGGTTCTGGCTGTTTCTACAACACACTGCATTCTGCTCTGAGCCAGGTACTAT
This sequence comes from Aplodontia rufa, assembly GCA_004027875.1. NCBI lineage: Eukaryota > Metazoa > Chordata > Mammalia > Rodentia > Aplodontiidae > Aplodontia > Aplodontia rufa. The sequence goes on from PVKS010022810.1 coordinate 24,078, forward strand.
GGAAATCCAGGGAAGGATTCAATCCTTGAGTTATACTTTAAGAAAAAGATAATTTGAAAAAATACCTTGATCTCCCATTGGCTTTTTGAAGGACTTAAGCAAAACTAGGACTAGAGGGCTGGGGGTGTAGCTCAATGGTAGAGTGCTTGCCTGGCGTGTGCAAGGACCCAGGGTTCGAAACAGCACCGTGTACACAACTAAGGGCTGGAGAACTAAAGATCAGATGAAAAAATAAATAAAATTGGTCTTCTATTTCTCTCTCTCTCTTACTCTCTCCCTGTTTCTCTCTTGAAAAAAAGATCACCATTTGAGCGTATACCTTGGTATTGGGTACACGCACATTGTGATTCCTCGATCACACCATCCATCAACAGAACCTTTTCATGATCCCAACTCTAATTCTTTATACATTCGATAGTACTCCTCATTACCTTCTCCAGCCCCTGTTAATCACTATTTTATTTTCTATCTCTATGAATTTGATTCTTGTAGGTACATTATATAAGTTTACCATCTGAATTTAATAATCACTAATATGTGGTCATATCTGCCATATCATTCTTTTACCCAAATATCTGAAAGTATTTATAAACATCACATTTCCCTAAATATTTCCACATACATCTCCAAGAAATAGGATGTATTCCTAAACAATTTCAATACTATATATCATAGCTTATAAAATTAATATTGTCTAATGCCAAATCCCTACTTAAATTTCCTTAGTTGCCCTAAAAATCCCTCATACACCTGCTTTATTCAAATCAGAACCACATAACACTTCCTGGTTTTGTGGCTTTTGAGACTTATTGAGGGTCTGGAGAGGTGGCTTGGCGTTTATGGTGCTTGTCTGGCATGTGCGTGGATGCAGGTTCAAACCCCAGCACCAAGTACACAACGAAGGGTTGGAGCAACAAAAGCCACATGAAAAACTAAATAAAACTGATTCTCTCTTTCTCGCTCTCACTGTCCCTCTGTCTTAAAAAAAAAAAAAAGACTTATTGAACACAGGGCTTTGCATATGCCAGGCAAGCGCACTACTACTGAGTTACATCCTTAGCCTTTTGTTTTGTTTTGTTTTGAGACAGAGTCTCGATAAATTGCTCAAGGTTGGCCTCTAACTAGTAATCCTCCTGCCTCAGCCTCCACTCACCAAGATTCAGGCTTGTGATACCACACCCTGCATGACATTGCATTTTTGAATAAACCTGGCAAGTTGCCTGTGGAGCGTGCCACCTCCTGGGCTGGCCTGTTTCCCTGTGGGACTGTTAAATGCCCTTCTCCATCACCTGCTTTCCCAGAGGCTGGAAGTTAGAGATAGAGGCTTGGTTGCATTCCCGTACAGCCACACTATGCCCTTCCTCTTGTCTCCCCTCAGGAAGAACAATTTGTCCGCTGGTGCCACTGCACCTGGGGCAGAGGTTGGAGTGGGGATAAGGTGGGTTTTGCCTGCTCCCTCTCATGTCAAATTATCTTTTCATTTCCCACCCCACAAACAGCATGCCATTTACTAGGATGGCACTTCAGCCCGTGTGACTGTCCAGTCCCCCAAAGACCAATATTCCCCAGTAGCTCAAGCATCCATCCATGATCCCTGCCAGCATCATTTGTTTTGTTGGGGCTGCAAACATGTGATTTTCTAATCCTTGTTCCTTCTAGATTTATAATCTAGAGTTTGTCAGTAACAAAGAGCTCATCCCCTTGCCTCACTCCTCACTGAGGTCCTCACTGAGGACCCTGGAGTATAGTTCCACCTGGCTAGTTGGGATACACACGAAATTCCTCCTTGAAGGGACTGATTTTCAGAGTAAAGGGTTGGGGAAATGTGTCTGGTCTTGGAGGCTGCAGAATGAATGTTGTCTGAGAGGTCAAGGTTCTCATTTCCTTTGTCTCCTTTGTCTTGTGATCCCCAACGCCTTAGAAACCTGGTGCGTGCCGGATATGCGGGTGCTTGGGGCAGCAGGGGAGCTTCCACCTGGAAGCTTTCGGTCCCAGGCTGGGGCCCCAGATGGGCTGCAGGGAGGGCAAGGCTTCATCCCCCGCCTGCTGAGTGAGTTGGGAGGGCACCTGGAGGGCGCTGTCATCTCCGTGTCATCTCCAGGTCCTTCGCCTGGTGCCCTGCTTAAGGCAGGGTCATTGGCTTCACCCGTCTCTGCCTGGGTGGCTGTCAGTTTCTAGTCTTTATTTTTCCCCTTTTAATATGATTAACAACAGCCCAAAGGAATATCAATTTGCCATTCACTTACTAGTTTCGGGGCTCACTTGCGGGTTTTGTCCTCAGGCTGTCTCCACAGGAGGTGACCTTGAGGAACCCACTATCTCCTCTGGGGGGAATGATGTGTACACATAGGAAGCAGAGCAGAGAATAGTGTCAGCCGAAATACACGTGTAAAAGTAAACTGCAATATATTGTTAGGTCTGATAGTAATCATTTATTAATCACTCACGTGATCTTTAAAAATCTCTGAAGACAGATAGATATAATCGTCCTATATATCAGATAAGGAAATTGAAGCTCAGAGGTTACATACGTACCCTAAGTCACATAGCCTTTAAATCCAGATGCTTGGAATCCTATTGTTACCAGCTGTTAAAAGAAATAGGAATTTAGAGAAGGTAGGAGACTGGTATAGTTATTATCCATAAGACACTTGTTACCTTGGAAATTTCAATTTTTCCCTTTTATGTGAAACTGCCAAAACCATATTGTGAGCTGGGCACAGTGGCATGCACCTGGAATCCCATCTGCATGGAAGGCTGAGGCAGGAGGACTGTAGATCTGTGCCCAGTGGGGCAATTAGCAAGACCCTGTTTCAAAATAAGAGTTTAAAAGGGCGGGGGATGTACCTCAGTGGGGATACTGGATTCAATCTCCAGCGCCCCCCCAAAAAAGTAATATTGTTTTAATAGTGTATTAAATATATTGCACAGTAAAGAAAACCTTCACAGGAAAGAATATGCCTATAACCTCAACACCTTAATTTAAGAAATAGTTTTATTTTTAAATATACCCTTCCAACCTTGGCCGATAGGCATTGATATTCCTATATCACATTCCTCATGGTGCATATATTATTTCATGTTTTCTGATTTCGTTTTATGTGATTATAAACATTTTTATGAAGTCTTTGTTTTTTATAGCTTTAAAGAATGGATACTGGGCTTGAGCAGTGGCTCGGTGATTACGGCGCTTGCCTGGCATGAGCGAGTACGTGAGTTCAAACCCCAACACCGACGTACACAACGAAGTCTCAGAGCAACGAAGGTCATATGGAAAACTGAATAAAAGTTGTTTCTCTTTCTCTGTCTCACTGTCCCTCTCTCTTAAAAAAAAAAAAAAAAAAAGAATGGATACTATTCTGTTGAGTGGAAAGCATTATTTATGTAATCAACTTACTTTTTTGGGTCTCATTTGTATAATTGTCTGGGGGAAAAAAGGAGAGTCTCTGTATATTTTTCTTTTTATCCTCTTGTGAATTATTTATTTAGGAAAATTCCAAGGAGTTGGCTCTCTGGTTGCTGCAGCGCTCCGTTTTGCTGACCTGCTCTTCAGCAGGGCCCTTCAGGGTGGCATGCGGTGGAGGAGGTGCCCGCTTCCTGCTGGCCCTCAGTCCCGGGTGGTCTCTGGGCCTGGTTGTGCCTTCTGCAGATTTGATAGGTGCACCGTGTCCCTTAGAGTTGTCCGGGTATGAGTCTTCGGGCGCCAGGAAGTTTGCTATCGCCTCACCTTTGGGTGCTGTTTCTCCTCTGTGATTTGTCTTTCTTAAGCCGTCCTATCATTTCTTGGGACCTGGGACAAGATGTGTATGTGGATGGCACAGTCAGCTGGGTGGCTCCTGAAGGCGTGGGCAGGATCAGGGAACCCTCTGCAGGAGCCGCAGCCTGCCCAGCACGGGAGCAGGGAGCAGCCCCAGGAGGGGTGCTATGTGGAGAGGGCCCCTGGCAGGGGTTGTGCCCTTGAGAGGGGGACGTGGCCAGGCCAGGATGACTTGCAGGGAAGCTGCCAGGGGAAGAATATTCCATCCTCCTTCTGTTTCTTGCTCCCCACTCCTGCTGGTACCTGAGCTCAGGCCCCATCTGCACGTTTCCCTAGCATGGATAAAGATTTTTCAAAGGTTAATAGTGGTGTTTTGGGCTGGAGCGGTGGCTCAGTGGTTTCGGTGCTTGCCTGGCAAGCACGAGGACCTGGGTTCAAACCCCAGCACCACATACACCACTGAGTGTTGGAGCAACTAAGGCCATGTGGAAAACTCAATAAAGTTGTTCCTCTCTTTCTCTGTCTCTCTCACTGTCCCTCTCTCTTAAAAAAAAAAAAAAGTCGTGTTTTAAAGAACACACACATATATTAAAGGTGTTTCCCTTTCTTATGTGATAATATATTTATAAAATTGCTTATTTCAGATTGGAGATGTAGTTAGCAATAGAGTGTGGTCTGGTGCAGTCAGGTCCTGGGTTCAATCTCTAATACTAAAAACAATAAAAATTTTTAAAAAATGATTTGATGGACTGCAGAGGACTGTAGGGAGCCATACTCCCTACAGATTCCACAACCAGCGGATCTTTGAACTCGGAGCTCTCACCCTCTCTGTCTCTCCCGAGATAACCTTTGAGGTCAAGGATTCTTAGTCACCAGGGATCACTCATTCCTGGTGTCCTGGGTTTCAGAGGGGACTCAAGAATGCAACACAAGGTTCCCGAGAGGCCACACCGCAGACATCCACTGGCCTCAGCAAGGGAGCAACCACTTGGGCCCACTGGGTGATGGCCCAAGTGTCTATGGGTTGTTCTAAGCACAGGCTGCCCCTGAGAACAGCCCAGGAGCTAAAGAATAATCCCGTGACAGAGCCAAGAGGAAGGAGAAGGGGTCCAGCAGTCCTGCACACACATTCTGGTTTGGGGGCAGTGCGATAAGTACCACCCTTTCCTCAAGCCCCCTCTGCCCAAAGGATGCTACATAAAACAACTCCACCCAGGGGTTAGAGGCCAGTGGCCAGGCACCTGCCTTTCCCACTGGGGAAGAGTTGGTTAAAGGCCCTTCTGGCCCTTTGGAGCGGCACTGCAGGGAGCCATTTTACAGACCAGGCTGCTCAGAGCTATCTCTGACTGCTCCTTTGGGGGCAGCTGCTTCACCCAGAAGATGCTCTGGAATCTCTGTGCTGTGAGAAAACACAGGAGAAACCAGAGGACATCAGGCAAACATGTGTGACAACATGACTTATCATGTATCTCGTGATGTTATCGAACAGGTGGGCTCCAACTCTGCCAACTTGTCACTTCTAGAAAAGTTTGAGTCCAGCACTTCCCTGTCCTCAACACTGAAGATCGAAAAAACAGACTGCCTGGTGGGCCTAGACAGGCCCAGTTTACGCCTAGGACCTCTTTCATTTTTTTTTAAAGAGTATCTTGGTTTGCGGGGTTGAGGATTTAGCTTAGTGGCAGAGCGCTTTCCTAGCACTTGCAAGGCCCCAAGTTCGGTCCTCAGCCCTGGGAAGAAAAAGAAAGAGTATCTTGGTTTGGGCTGGAGCGGTGGCTCAGCAGTTTCGGTGGTTGCCTGGCAAGCGTAAGGACCTGGGTTCAAACCCCAGCACCACTTACACAACTAAGTGTTGGAGCAACAAAGGCCATGTGAAAAACTCAATAAAGTTGTTTCTCTCTTTAAAAAAAAAAAAAAAAAGAGTATCTTGGTTTGAATAATGAATTACGGTTTCCTTGCCCATAGGCACATGTGACCAATCTCCAGGAAGATCATGGAATTTGGGAGCTGGAAGGGATTTCCAGAGTCTTTAGTCCATTCTGCTACTGGAAGGCAACAAACAGATCCCTGCCATCTAGGGAGGTCCTCCATGCCTGCCTCAGCCAAACCCTGGGGTTCAGCCCTGTGTGGGTGACTCAGAGGTAAGATTTTCCTTCTGCCCTCTCTCCAGAATTCTCTGATGAGATATGAGAAAACAGGAACGCTGGGATTGCTGAGGAAATGACCTCTATTCCCACAAAGAGAGGATCCTGGAGGTTGATGTCAAGCCCAGGAGGCTTTCCTAGGATTAAGGTGACAACTATGTGTGATGGAATAGTGGGAAACTCAAAGCGAGGAAGGCCGGAAGGCCTTAGTGGCCCAAAGGTACTACCAGGTGTGCAGGTACTACCTGGTGGTGCTGCAGGCCTTGTCTGTGAGACCAAGGCCACAAGTGCCCAAGCCAAATGGCCTTGAACTTGACTTGCACCTGACCACCTCAAAGCCTACCACGAGGAACCGCCTTTACCCAGGGCTGTCTGAAGCCTCAGCCTGATCCCCATCTTTCTGCCTCCATCTTCACCCCAATGGTCAGCCACTTCCTAGGGAGCAGCCAGGGCCAGCACGGGCATGTCCCTGGTTGAGGGTTTGTGTGCCTGTTTTTCTGGGAGCCATGTGCTTAATGTACTTAATTATAGGACACTTCCTGACTTCCTGCTGAGTGGCAGGCAGGTGACTGAGCTGGGAGCTGGAGGTACAATACTCTAGGGATCCTGACTCCTCCCTGTGAGCACAGTGGTCTGTGGCTTGAAGCCCTGAACTGTGGAACCCACAAAGGAGTGGTTGTTCCTTCAGCATGAGGAGCCCCGGGAAGGCTTCAGAAAGCATTTGAACAGATCCTTGAATGACGAGAGGCCTGCACATGGCGAGCAATGACAGAAAGCACTTTCCATGCCTAGGAAAATGTCCGGGCAGACGTCCGGAGGTTTGGGAGGACTGGAATGGTGGGCGGGGACGCAGGACGTCTGAGGTGCCGTGACAGAGCCCTCTGGAGTCCTGCAGTCTACCCGTGCAGCCTGGGCACCTTACCTCAGTTCTCCCAGCTGTAGTTTATCTGCAGAATGGCGAGGGTGCCTGTAGTCCCAGCTATTCGGGAAGCTGAAGCGGGAGGATCACCTGTCAATGAGTTTGAGGCCAGCCTGGGCGATAGGGCAGGAAAAAAAAACATGCATTGAATGTAAGTCAAACATCATAGCGTCTGGCATGTACCTTCTCACAAAATGTTAATTATTGCCACTGTTTCTATTACTATGACTGTGACTTAGAGGTGGGCTACAGTTCCTTTCTAAATCACAGGCGTGTGTCACTGGAGTGTGCTGGGAACACGGCACCCAGACCCGGTCTGCATTTGGGACTCTATTCGGGAAGATCCTATCTGAGGCAGGAAGTTAATGGCAGGACGCGCACCTGGAGGTTGGCTCCCGGCCCTGATGCCATCTTTTTCAGACAATTGTCTCAGGACAGCAGTGTGCCCCTGGCATCACTAAATGCTGGCATTAATTACTTTTTGTTCCACACCTGTTTATTACAACTGCTGTGTGGAGTCCTGAGTCCGATGTCTTAGAATGCGTGGGGAAGAGAGGAAAAAAACCTCTTAAAAACTAATGTCAGAAATGTATCTGGAGGCCACAATCTCACTGTTCTTTGTGACCGTGTATGTGGAAACTTCCTGGAGGGGGAGAAGATTTCTTTCTATGTCTCTTTCATATCAGTGTCAGTGCCTAAAAAGTGGCCCCTGTGGGGAATGGATCACATTTGTCCATTTGGGTGTTTGACAGAAGTTTATTGCCACCTACTATGCGCCCAGCATTGTGCTGTGCATTAGCTGTTTAAATGAGATAGGAAGAGCTCCTCAGGATCATACCAATTATCTCTAATATGACTGATTTTTGTTGTAGAAAGGATCAAGCCCAGCTTTGGCCGCCTGTTCCTTCTTACACAGACTTGGAAAGAGAAAGGTGGAAATACGTGAACCCATATTGCTGTGCTAAGCTTAAGCTGGCATCAACCCTGCTCAGAGGAGAGCTGGGCAGGGAGCAGGCTGGGGTGGTGGGGAGGGCACTTCCTGTTTCACAGCTTGTTCTCTCTCTCTCTTGGGGGTTGAGAGTCCTGTTTCCCTACAGGACAGCTGCTGGGCTCTCCCATGCAGGATGTCACATGTCCCTCTAAGGTGACTTGGTCATGGGGGAATGAGGTAGCTTCAATTTTTTTTTTTAAGAGAGAGGGACAGTGAGAGAGAGAGAGACAGAGAGAATTATCAAGTTTTAGTTTTGGGTTTTCACATGGCTTTTGTTGCTCAGACATTTCGTTGTATATGTGGTGCTGGGGTTCGAATCCACGTACTTATGCATGCCATGCAAGCTCTGTAACCGCCGAGCCACTGCTCCTGTCCAGCTACAATTTTTTAAAGGAAGGAACAGTTACTATTCAGTGCCCAACACCCTACGCTTTGAAATCTGTATGGACAGGAGGTAGTTGATCTCTGTTAGTTTTGTGCCACTGTGATAAACACCTGAAACGGGGAAAGATTGATTTCGGCTCACAGTTTCAGAGGATCCAGCCCATGTGGGCTGTGTCTGGCCTGAGGTGAGGCAGCTCATCATGCTGGAAGGGGATGGTGGAGCAATGCTCTCAGCTCCTGACAGCAAGCAAGCAGAGAGAGGGGAAAGGGTCAGGGACAGGATGTAGTCCCCAGGGCACCCCAGGGCACCCCCCAGAGAATCTACTTCCTTCAACCAGGTCCCACCTCAAACCATTTCCGCCATCTCACTGTAATGCTATCAAATGATGAATTCATCAATGGATTAGTTCATCGATCAGGTCAGAGCCCTCGTGATTTAATCACTTGCCAAGGGTCCCACCTCTCAACCTGCTCCACTGGGAACCAAACCTTCAGCACATGAGCCTTTGGGAGACACCCACATCCAAATCATAACAACCCTCAGAGGCTATTTGTGCCTCAGACATGGTAAGGAAGAGACTAAAGAGTAATAAACTACAATAGCAGTGAGTTGCCATCATTTTTTTTAAAGCCATTTTTTTTTTTTAAGAGAGAGGGACAGTGAGAGAGAGAGAAAGAATCAATTTTTATTTAGTTTTTCATGCGGCCTTCGTTGCTCCAACACTTCGTTGTGTATTGATGCTGGGATTTGAACTTGTGTATTCACGCATGCTGGGCAAGCACTGTAACCACCGAGCCATCGCTCCAGCCCCAGTTGTCATCATTTTTGGGAGCTTATAATGGTCCAGGCAAACTGGCGTTTTTTCCTCATTGTCTCATTACGGTCCTGAAACTCCATGCAATCATCCTCATTTCACATACAAGGGAAACTGAGACCAAGA